>JAAEAF010007388.1:0-31038 GCA_011037195.1 Triatoma infestans
TGAAAAACGCATCCTGAAGATGGGCGAACGCCCGAAACCGGTCGATGACCACAAAATGAAGCAGGCTACCACAGAAAATGTCTCTGAATCATAATTTCCATTGTTTTTTTTTTTAATTTGGCTCTCATTATTTACAAAGTTCTAATAAACAGCATAGAAAATAATCGAGGAAAGTGGTGCTGTAGAATTAGAATTAGAATGATGCAGGGAAGGCTCAAATCCAGGCACTGCAGCCTCCCATTGAGGCTTATTGTGCTAACCCCTCCAGTACCTAGTAGAGAAAGCCCCCCCTTTTCATAAGGTCCAGGACCTTCCCCACCAGTCCTTCTTGAAGTACGATTTCCTCCGGTCTGCGCAAATCAATCCTCCGCAACGCAATCAAACAGCAGGTGAGAGGCCGTCTCCTCCTCTTCCTCATCCTGACACAGTCTACACAAGGGCTCTGAATCCACCAATCCCACCTCCTTGTGCAGATGTTTCTGGAACCTACCGTGCCCAGTAAACAGGCCCGTTATCAGAGAAATCTGATACCTGCTTAGACCCAGGGTGTCTCTGATTCTTCTTCTACACAGCTAGGGCATGACCAGTTGGCCGTGTTTTGCCCCAGTACTTAGCCTCCAGTGACGATTATGTTCTCTTCGAGTCCATTCTCTCAGAGACGCCTTCGCCATAATTTTGGCTAATCCCAGAACAGGTTCCAGCCCACAGAAGGGAATATTCACTCCCTCCCTGGCCAGTCGGTCGGCTATTTCGTTGACCTTTAATCCCCTTATGCCCCGGCACCCATACTAGCCGAACTTTATTGTGCCGGGATAATGCCTCCAGGGAGTCTCTACACTCCCTGACCAGGGAAGAAGTAATTCTGAATCACTCGAAGTGCATTCAGCGCAGCCTGGCTGTCCGAGAAGATGCATATCTCTCTATTTCTAGAGCCCAAAGACACAAATTCTCCTCAGCACAGAAAGCGATGATGTAAATGTTACATAATATAAATGGTTTAAAATTAATTGTCGTCACGCGTTGGTCTAGTGGCTAGCGCAGTGCTAGAATTCAGGGTTCGAGACCCGTGAGGGCAAAATCGAGTTGACCAATTGTCGTGTAAAAGAAAGTGGGAAGCTATTGTTGGTAGCGCCCTAGGTAGCGAAGGCAGGAACTAAACGGCGAGGGAACTACGGCCACAACCCCCATATAAACCGCCATCTGGCTAGAGCCTCTTGGCTTGTGGGCTGTTGTGCCACAGGTTTATTTATTATTATAAATTTAATTAAAAATGAAATCCTATAACACTTAAACTTGCGGCATATGCCTCATAAAATTACTTCAAACATTCTATAACAATAATGATTTAACACGGAAGCCAAACATAACACTCAAGAAGTTATTCATAACACTGCTTTCAAAACTAACATGAACCATTAATGTTTATGCAAAGCATTATTGAATGAAAGATAGACTTGAGAGTCAAAAGCATGGAAGGCTAAGGCAGGCATTCTAAACATGTACCATCTTCAAAAAACGCACCCTACAATTCTTCGCAGCAAAACTAATGCACCATAATCCAGTCTCCAACAGAATAATCATTTAAACATCAGAATACCCTTTTTTTAAGATTAAAAAGTAAACTCGCCATAAAAAAAATATCATTGTTTTCTCATCATAACATAACAAATCACAATTCATCATTCTAATCCATGTTCGAGGCAGCGCTGGCCTTGCAATTCTCTCGACAAGGGAGGGCAGAATACATAAATAAAGATTTAAAGAGTGACCTACTGGAGATAAATGGAGTTTTCATTTCCCTTTATTACCCTATTTAAAAACAAGAGCTTCCTTCTTTTACAGTTGTAAACTTCAAATAAATAAATCAAATTAATCAAAATAAAAAATCTGACAACTGATATATATCATAATTCAGTGAATATTCGTATTTTAACACATACCAAAATAAATTTATTGCCTCAAGTATACATTTTGTGAAACATTTGACCTATATAAATAACATATATATATTCGAAACTAATATATTCTTGTTTAAAAATGTCTCAATAATGTAGTGAGTTATATATTAGTTTAGTTTTTATTGCAAGAACACTACTTTATCATGTGTCATCAATGTATCTCTAAAAAGGAAAAAACCGCAAACTTGATATCCTGGACACGAAAATCCGCAAACCGGAAAAGCGACTTGACTTTATCAATTGGTTTCGAAACGATTTCTTTTAAACTTCGCATTCTAACTACACATATTATTATAGCCTTAACACTTTTATTTGAAGGGAAGGGAATAGCTAAGTGGTTAGCGTATTGAATTCCCTCGCGGAGGACCCGGTTTCGAGTCCAGCTGTGCTACCCTTTAGATTTTTTCTTCCTAGAAGCCTCTACGGGCTCACTGTCCGGTGATGGACATTCTTCCCGTATACCCCTTTTCCTCCTGGTACTTCGGGGGATCTTTCTAGACCGTGCCTACAAGTCCGGGTTTACCAGCCCCCGTTGCAAGCAACGGGATCGTTTAACAAGAAGGGGTTGTCACCACCATGGAAGGACTTTTTAGTGCAATGCCCGACTATGGCAGAAGTGCCGAAGCACTCCCCCGCTTGGCCCATTTAAGGGCACGTTGAGATACGCTCAACCAGCGCGCAGAGTGATCCCACAACGTGTGCAGAAGCTAGAGAAGGCACTCTCTAGCAGGCTCTGGTGAACCGCGCACACCCAACAAATGCGCTTCCAACAGCGAGCTGACTCCGGGGTTAATTTTATATTGCGAGTTTCCCCCCGCTCAACTCATGACCTCGGTCATGGAGTTATTGGTTAAACCACGGCCACTACGAATCCTACCCAATTGCAAGCAATTGGCTCGGAAGTAGCTTGCGCCTGTAGTTCAGTATTTCAACTCTAACAAGCTAGCGTGACTGATCGCAAGCCCGATGGATCTAATGTCCATCTACTGATTCCTGTCCATTGCCTCAAGCACAGGGCTTTCAGTAACCCAAGTAACTTGCAGGCAACCCTGCAGGGAGAAAGGATCAGAATGGGTTGGGGGAGGAAATCCCCAACCTGGAGAGCCAGAGGCTGATTGCACCCCGCAGGGTGGGCGATGGCTTCGCCACAAGCCTACGCCCAATTGTCTCCAGTTGTTGAAGTAAGAGTGACACAACTAGATTTTACTTTCCACACAAGGACTCATACATATCTTACTAGAAGATACGACTTGTCCAGTGCAGGGTCTCCCTTTTAGTCGCCTCTTACGACAGGCAGGGCATACCGTAGGCCAATTCTACCCCGGGACCTCACGGGAATCCGGTGATGGACAGTGTTGACTGGAACGAGAGAACACTGTCCGGAGGCCGACAGTTTACTGGAGAAGTCTCCGGGCGCGAATGGCCATGTATGTTGACGGATATATATTTGAAAAAAGCATATTCTATTTAATTTATTTTAAGGCAGCTTTCATTCTAAAGTTCCATTTCCTTTCATATTCTAAAGTGTTACTTCCGTACATTCTAAATAGATAGATTCTGTCAGTTGTCTGTCCTGTTTTAACCGAGGTTAGGATCCAAAACGCTTGGTATAAGAAATCTTACAGAGGATGAAATAAATTTTTTACTGAGTTATTGTAACTGGAAAAAACTTATAATCTATATATGAAAAGCATTAGGTTATCGTTTATTCCTAAATTAAGGAAGTTAATTGGTAAATAATTTTTGCTTAGATGCGCTTATGTCTTATAATCATTTTGCATTTTTTTTAGTTTCTTTTCACTTTAAGTGTTTCTTCTTTAATTTAACCAATTTGTATTGTTAAAAGATTTTCTCCTTTTCATTTAGTTTTTTTTATTTTATTTTATTGATCACAGATAATGTTATTTAGTTCTTAATTTTGAAAGTATTTTATGTTTGTCTTGTTTCTCTTTTCTTTTTTTTAATCTATATTTTATTTTATACTTGTTCAGAATTACACCGACTTGGCAAAAGGAATTTTTTTCCATTGTTAAGTGTTTATATTTATAAATTTTTGTAGTTTTTTTTCTTTACTTTTTGGAACGAACGCTATTATTTTATCTAGATAGATAGATAGATTCAGTGGGAGTTGGCTATTAAGCCTACATCACCCCGATCCCCATGGATTTATTGAGACACCTCCAAGTTAGAATAACCATCTCCAGTCTTGTCTGTTTAATCAGGCTTAAGAGTCTGGACAGAGTATCCTGTGTGAAGCTTGAAAGCGTCAGTTTCTCTTCCCCCAGAGAAGAAAGTGGATAAATCTTAGCTACACAAGCCCCTCATACTACATAGCACGTGCAGTACTGTTTCTTCTTCATCCTGACAAAATCTGCAACAAGCTATCTGTAATCAGGCCCAAACAATGCATTTGCTATTGAAATGTTTTTGGTGTGATGTGTTGTAGAGTAGTGGTAGTGTGTAGCACGAGCGGTTTAGTAAAAGGGCTTGCTTGTAAGTATATATGTTTAAGAGAGAAGTATTAGTAATAGTTTTTGAAATAAATATATTATTCTCTAAGCAAATTTAAATACATTACAATATCACAACTGTAGGCTAATAAGTGATGTTTATCTAGAATAAAGGCAAATCTCTATCACTGGCATGAGTTTAAGAGAGCGATTCCTGAAGCAAGTGTTCTGGCTTTGAAAGCAGAATGCAGACTAGCTTGAAGGAATGCCCTCTCTAACGGGGGATTTTCTCTTACAAAACAGTTGGCCAAGTGCATTGTTATTTTCCTAACGGATTCCTATGCTTTTGTCTCTCTAGCAGCAATGACCTGACTTCTATAGTACTATTATAGTACCTGACTCTAAAATACATTATTTTTGCCAAAATTATTTCATTTAAAATATTTTTCAAAACTATTTATTTTTGCATTTCTTCTTCCACTACATTATCCACTACACTATCTACAGTGGAGGAGGCCAACAGTGATCCGGTATGACCGCCTGGTCTTATTGAAGCAATTCTGCCTGTAATAAGTATAATGGGTATGAGAAGAAGAGAATTGTGTTTGAAAGATAAACAAACTGGAAATAATGCTGAACACTATATAATGAGCAAAGTAACACAAACTGCCTGTACTTTACACCAATATATATAAAATGGTAGTGAAAGATTTAGAATGAGTAAAGAAAAAGGTTGATGACGCGTTGTGTCTGCTGTATGAACTGTTGAAAGACTCTCCTCTGTATGGCTAACGCAGCTGTATTAGTGAGTGAGACTCTCAATTTTTGTGTGTCTCTCTCTCTCTCTCTGCTTTAGATCTTTCTCTTCGAATCCTATTACAATAAGCCCGGGCGAAATAGGTTGTTTAGAATTTTTTTCGCCTGCCCTCTGCCCTGGGGTTTTTTTCCCACCATTTTTTATGTTTTGATGGCGGCGCTCTTGTGGTATTTCACAATACCGCAGAAACATTCATGTCCAATAAGCTACAGATCCCCTCTCTCCCGGGCAAGTGGATCTGCCCCTCGTTGAATTCCAGATTTGAATAAGATCGATTAACTGGAAGTGATACTTTATAGAATAGGTTCCTGAGTTTATGGGGGGGGGGGGATTTTCACGAACACAAGTCCAAAGATTATCTTTAAAACTGGAAAGATAACTGATAACAGATATAAACCTATACATATGTAGGAATCTTTTTTTGGGGAGGGCGAAAAATTCGCCATACATTTCAAGAGCAATAGTGATCTAATCTTCTGTTACGTTGCAAAAATTGAGGTATATTCGTAAATTGAGTAAAAATGCCAACTGTAATTTGTATTAAGAGCAGAAAGAAAAAGTCTTGAAAATTATACCAGTAACGCCATTTTTTTTTTCAACTTTTATTAACAAATTCAATTTAATAGTTTCATTAAAGAAAAACTTAATTTTATAACAAGTTTTGAGAAAAACCGGATGAAATTTTTTAATTAAGTATTAGTTTAAGTATTTTACTGATTCAATAAAAGGGGGAAAAAAACATGACGACGGAAGACTGTCGTTAATAAATAGAAAGGCTTCTTCTTTTACTCTCAGCCTGAAATTTAACAGTGATGAGAGTTAAATTAAAGTACTGCAGATGATAAATGGAACTTACTACCAGTGCAATAATACTAAGCTAAAAGCATCTGGCTGTAAAATCACGACTTACATTTACTTAATATAAATGATGTGTATTTTGTAGTGTAGAAAGAACAGAGAATGAGAAAGAAATACGCGGAGAATGCAAACAGACAAAGTGTAGTTTTATATCCAGAAGCTTCATGGGGAACGGAACATAGCTACAAGAAAGTAACATAACATGTCCAAGTAGTTCAGTGATACTATTTTTATACTAGCGTCAAAAAAAAAAAAAAAACAGACACACGCACACAATGCACAGAGAACTTACTTTGACTTTAAAAGAAAATATATATTACTGAAGTACTCTTTTAAAAATTATTTTGAATGTCACAAAGTTGTCATGTTCGTGATGTAATACTTTGTTCAAAATTTTCTATTTATCTACTAGAAAAGAAGTTTTACAATGGATATTTACATCCATGAACATTTTGTTCAATGGAATGTTTTGTCGATATACATTTTTTTTTTTGTTTTTTTTTAATTTCAAATATTCAATATGAAATTCTGTGAGGAATTTAATCAAAAGACAAATATTGGTTAGTCCACAATGCTGGATAAAAACTGCAATTTTATCTGAGTTGACTTTAATTTTCAAGTTTCCATCATATACTAAACCCTAACACGAACTCAATTACCATACTCTGATGACGATGAATGAGAATCCCAAAAACCGGTCAGAAGTGATAAAAAGGAGCGTAAACGTTGGAGAATTGCTTTATTGCTTTCATAAGCCACTTTTACTCTATGATTTATGATTTATCACTTAAAACTAAGATTATAATAATTCTAAAAGTAAAAATTGGGCACAATTTCCGATAAACTTATTGTTGGCTTAATTTTACATAATGTATTTTATACTATTTTAATCGACTCTTAATCTGGGAGCCACTGTATGTTGGAGGGGCAGGTCTGAGCCGGGACTGGCTACCCCGGCACCAGTATGCAAGTCAGTGTAATAGCAGTGTAAATAATGTACATATTTTAATTTAGGTTTAAGAATATTTATCCGAATGATTGATGTTTTATTAATGAATGCATTTATTTAGACGAATGTTTACCGTAATCACAGACAGGATTGTGTTGTATGAGACGATGGAGCAGGTTTTCGCAACGCACCACCGGTGCTGGATATCTTACTCTAGTGATGGTTTGCTTTTTTGCATATTATGGCTGATGGCTATCTCTTGGTGAATGGACCACGGTCTTCTAGACTGAGGTTTATGCTATTCTTTGTTGTGTTTTGGATGAGAGGGTACGTAACACTAAATTAAAAGGTGTTTGTATCTGCTCGGTCAGCCAGGCTGCGTTGAAGGCGCTGAGTTCATGCGTCTTCACTTCCAGGTTGGTGTTAGAATGTTCAAAGACTGGAAGAGCTTTCTTCTCTGAAGGATGTGCTTCTAGTATGGGTACTAGGTCACATGGGAATTTTTGGAAATGAGCAGGTGGATAGATTTGCCAACTTAGGCGCCTCTCTTCCTTTCATTGGTCCCGAGCCTGCTGTTGGCGTGTCTTGTGGCACATGTCTGTCAGGCTTCCAGACATGGATAGCTTCACAGCATTTATCCTTATGGATGGGATCAGTTGGTTTTTGGCAGTCCAAAATGCTCATGTCGGGGGTCCGGACAAGGCCATTACTGAGAAGTTGCTGAGTTTTTCACGGAGCGCTCTCAGGCATCTGGTTGGATCTCTTACTGGACATTGTGGTTTAAAGAGACATCTCTACATAATGGGGCTCATGCGGATCCATTTTGTAGATTCTGTGAGACAGAGGAGGAAACACCCATCCATCTTATGACTGATTGCTTGGGTTGTGAGGAAATTAGGTTTAGGACCTTTGGTCGGAATAGGATGTCTGTGGAAGAGCTTAGCTATTTCCGCTTAAGGTTATTGTCCGATTTATTCGGACGGCGGTGAATTTTGATGGATTAGATCCGGGTCTGGATTTTTGTTATAGACCCGGCTGTTGTTGTTATTCTTGGGGCAGCAATATGGGCCCACAGACAAATAATAATAATAATAATGGCTGATGGCGAAAGTTAATGCCCCCCCCCCCAAATCGACTTTTAAATGGAAAAAAAAATCTGTTATGAAACACTCACACAACTTTCTCTTACTCCAGTTTTCAAAATTATAATTGACAAATTTTATAGTTAGGGTAACAAATCTAATGAAATTCGTCGGAGTTCGTCGAAAATTGAAAAAAAAAAACTGTTTCAGTAAAAGCGCACTTCCGCTTTATTTAATAATTTTCTTAAAACTCGGAATTTTTGGCAATCTATTTATTTGTAATTAATTTTGTTTGGATGGTAGAATTGTATAATCAACTATGATAGTACTTGAGAGAAAAACATAACGCCAACCCCTCCGCCATAAGTCTCTTAAATGACTTTACCAAGAGAAATGTTTCAAATAAAAATCGTAGCTCTTTATATGTGTAGTTCACATTCCTAGTTTAAAGAAAATTGTTAGAACCATTTTTAGAGAAAATACCAGAAAACTGAAAAATACACTTCTTCAGGAAAAACCGCACTTCCGGTCATCCGATTTTCTTCAAACTTGGAATTTCAACAACACATTTTTAATTCTAATTAATATTACTTAGATTACGGAAGTGTAGCGTAAACTGAAATAGCACTTTAGAGGAAAACCTAATTCCAGTCTTCCTCAAAAAGTGCCCTTAAATGAATTTTTCCAGAGAAATGTTTTAAATAAAACTTGTAGATTTTTGTATGTGTAGTTGATATAACAAGTTTGAAGAAAATTGTCGGAGCTATTTTTTGAGAAAATCGCAAGAAAGTGAAAAAAAAAAAAAAACATTCAGTAAAGTGGTATTTCCGGTTGAGAAATTTTGACAGATGACCTACTGTCGGGATCCCATGGTGATACCTAAACGGAATATTAAGTTTAAACTTTCTACGATTTTTTATTTTTGTGCTATGCTGTTCACATACAAACGCAGAGACCTTTTCTAAAAACCACTTTTTTTTGGACTCAGGGGACCTCAAAACGGATATTTCCGGTGAAAATTCGATATCGAATATTTGACACGATTACAATATTTCCTCTTACTAGGAGCAAGAGAAAGTAAAAATGGGGGCCAACTGATATTTCTAACATAAATGGGACGTAATAGAAAAAAATCTGGTGTGAAACACTCACACAACTTTCTCTTACTCCAGTACTCAAAATTATAATTGACAAATTTTATAGTTAGTGTACCAAATTTAATGAAATTCGTCGAAAAGTGAAAACACTGTCCAGTAAAACTGTCCGGTTTACTAATTTCCTTGAAACTCGGAATTTGGGTCATATATTAATTTCTAGTTATTTCAATTTGGATGACAGAATTGTATAATCAACTGTGATAGCATTTTAAAGAAAAACATAACCCCCCTCCCCCAAAAGTCCCCTTAAATGAATTTATCAGGGGAAAAGTTTCAAATAAAAGTTGTAGCTCTTTATATGTATAGTTAACAACGCTGGTTTAAAGAAAATCGTTGGAGCCATTTTCGAGAAAATACCAGAAAACTGAAAATTATATTTCAGTAAAAACGCACTTCCGGTTATCTATTTTTTTTCAAACTCGGAATTTCAACAACATATTTAATTCTAATTAACATTATTTAGATGACAGAATTGTCTAATATACTGAAACAGCAGTTAAGATGAAAACCTAACCCCACCCCTCCCCCAGAAGTGCCCTTAAATGAATTTTCCTGGAGAAATGTTTCAAATAAAAGTTGTAGCTCTTTGTATGTGTAGTTGATATACAAGTTTAAAGAAAATCTTCGGAGCCATTTTTGAGAAAATTGCAAAAAACGTAAAAAAAACAACTAGTAAAGTGGTACTTCCGGTTGAGGAATATTGACACATAACGCACCGTCAGATCCCATGGTGATACCTAAACGTAATATCAAGTTTGAACTTTCTACGATTTTTCGTTTTTGAGCTATGCTGTTCACATACATACACACAGACACACCACACACAGACCATTCGCTAAAACCCACTTTTTTTGGGACTCAGGGGACCTCAAAACGGATATTTCCGGTGAAACTCGATATCGAAAATTTGACACGATTACAATACTTCCTCTTACTAGGAGTAAGAGAAAGTAATTAGCTAAAAATAAAAAAATTAAAAAAAAACACCTTTTAATAAATACGAAGAGCCAAAAATAAAAAAAAAAAAGGAAAGAAAGGTGAATTGAGGTTATTATTTCACTTAATTACTGTTATATTATAATTAAATTTTTAATACAAAAGTTGTCACTTCCTATTGGTTTGAAGATGTCAGAAGTTTCACAGTTTGTTGATGCAACAGTTTTGTAACTCTTTCTTTGTTATGATGTGTCTTAATTTTTTTTCTCTCTATTTCCCTTAGGCAATTCTGTTTTTCCTTCATTATCAAATCCCTTGTTTTCTAATTTTTTGTTTTATTGTATTTCCTTGCAATTCATATTATTATTATTATTTTTTTTTTTACTGCATCCTTTCTAGTCTTCGTTTTGTTTATTTCTAGACTTCGTGTTCCGAGTTGATATCTTTAAAACACGTTCACGTCTTCTACACAGTGTATAGTACAATAAAAATCCTCACTTAGGAATAAAATATCCCCAGAAATACGATTAAAATTTCCAAAAATCTACTGTGAAACACTCACACTACGATTTTCTTATTCAATTTAAAGTTATCACATTTAGAAGGCAGCGTAAAAATAATATTGAACACATTTATGGAAATCGCACTTCCATTTCTATGGATTTTTAACTAAAAGCTTATCAGATGCTGTTGGGATATCAAGTTTTCGGCAAAACTCTCAATTACAAAAAATTTGATAGGATTGCAATACATTCTCTTACAACAGTAAGACAACAGAATATATGTGTGTTGGGTCAGCAATGCTGGATAACATCTATGATTTTTTTATCCGTCGTAGCAATTAAGTACAAAATGAGTCTTAGACAATAACAACTTTACTGTAAAGAATGCATAACACTTAATAATTGATCTAATGAGAGTTACTACAATAATAGGCTCGCAAGGGGTATCTCTTGCATGCAGTTACTTGGGGAGTAGCGATCCCAAGTGGGATCACACACACTTACTGAACACTATGTATATTAAATAAGTACAACGTACTGAAAGGACGGCACACTATTGAACTAGTAAAGAGTGACAGACTGAACTGGCAGAGTGACTACTTAGATTTTTTTTTTTTTTTAAATAAATATATTAAATAAATTATTTTATACAATTTTGACTAGTATTAACTCTCTTTAAAATATTACAATGTAAATATAACAGTTACTTTATTATATTGTGGTATATGGAGCTTTAATTCTTTAAATCACTTCTTTCATTGCTATGAAAGACTATTCTTTCTTAATGTATATATCATTTCCTTGATCAGTCGCTTATTTAATTGATTTTCTTTATCTATGATAACAACAGTATCTTTAAAGCTAAATTTAGGATTATTCTTAAGAGCATGTTGTGCTAATGCACAGAGCTTCTCTTTTCTATATATTTGACTTATATTCACTTTGAACACTACTGACAAGGAATTTTATACATAATTTCTGAAATTCTTTTAGAGGTTTTGATTTTATTCTGGAAAAAATATCATGCTATAAGTGTATTGTTGCCCGCAAGGGGTATCTGTTGCATGCAGTTACTTGGGGAGTAGCGATACCACGGGTTACCACAGCTCAGTACTCCCATGCACTTAATCAGAACAGTGCACAATACGCTTAAACTACATACACTTTACAGGCAAGGACAAACACAGTATACAAACTAGGGTCTCCGCCCATAGTTAATTGGCGAAGGCCAAGTGAGAAGGAAGGAATAAGATCAGTGGTAGCGCGCTGAATTAGATACGCGGAGGTAGCATGCTGCCCTTAGATTTTCTCTTCCTAGGAGTCTCTACAACTCACTGTCCGGTGATGGGCAGTGTTATCTGTAGCTAGAGAACACTGCTTGGACGCCGGCTGTGCATTAGCGAAGGCTCCGGGATGCACAATAGATCTTTCAGGTCGCAGCGCAATAATCCCCTACAACAATCTACATTTACTACAATAATACCGTCTTCGCGCCTGATTTCCCTTGACATCACTAACTTATACATACAACCATCCATCCCAAATTTATGACACATTAAACATTGTAAAACAGAAATTAAAAGAACTAAAAATTTTAACCGAAACTATTGGTAAACAAAATTATCTTATATTTAATAACAACTTCTACCTAGCTTAGAGATAGTTTAGAAATGGCACACCCAACGTTAGGAATTTTATCACCTGAATAATTCATGCAACACTAGGAAAACACTTATGTTCCATACTTTAAAGATCAGTTCAATGTAATATTTTATGTTATTTTACGTTACTGACTCCATACTTGCATTTAAATATGACAGTGACATAGATAAACTGTTAAACTATATAAAACTTCACCACCCTAACCTAAAATTTATGCATGAATTTATGAAAACGATGGTACTCTCAACTTCCATTGACTTAAAACTTATGAGAAATAATAACAAAATAGGGTACGGGGATTTACACAGAAAATCCCACTTATACGACATTATAATACCACATAGTTCGCATCAACCCACTCAACATAAACCAGCGGCCCTGAGACACTAAAGGCTAAAAACTATACTCCTCACTCCGACCAAATACAAGCAAGAAACAACACCATGTACAGTATAGCAAAAAAAAAAAAAAAAAAAAAAATGGGTATCATGACCAGCATCGTCAATAAATTATTAAGAAAAAAACAAAGCCAACAACCGAGACCTGACACATACATTTCACAAAAATTTTTGAAGCATTTTTATTTAATTAATTCGATTGTTCTTGTAATTGTTATTATTATTATTATTCAACTAATAAATAATGGGAATTAGTTTTTATATTCAAGGCAAAAAACTTGTTTAGTTGTTACCAATTGAAATGATGTAAGTTCCAATTGATATCTAAATACAGTTCTATTGCTTCAGTTAATCTTGAGACAATTCTGTAAAACATTGTTTAAAAAATAGCTTACCACTAATAAGAAAAGTAAATGTAATTAGTCGACCCAGCAGCACAATAATCAGTTTATTATACGAGGTTTCGCATAGCCACCTTGATTGTACCACTTTGTCCAATAAATGACCCCACGCCAAACTACATAACCTTCTCCTATAAACTTACCGTATAAAAAGAATCACTATAAGTTAAAGCTAGGAATTATTAACTTTGCTTTTAAGATAACACTAAACAAAATCTTTATTTAAAGAAGAATGTTGAAGTTGTATTGCAGTTTGAGAGTTTCAATTAACACTTCCCTTCCACCAAATTTTATAACTTCGTTAAACATACGATATTTAATCATTTCATGTTGAATTAATACTCTTGTGGGATTAAATGATTTAAATGATAAATAGTCTTGATTATTGTGGTGATTGGTTTCGCAGAGCTGGAAAGCATCAGAGATATTTTCCGTGATAGCCTGCTTCATTTTGTGGTCATCAACCGGTTTCGGGCGTTCGGCCATCATCAGGATCCAGTATATCAACTGTATTTGCTGTGTAAGTCTATGTTATTACACTGTTCAACAAAAACCTCCTGATGATGGAGGCGAACGCCCGAAACCGGTAGATGACCACAAAATGAAGCACACTATCAAAATGTCTCTGATGAGTCTTGATTATCTTATATTTTTAAGGAAACAATGCAAAACAACAACAATGCAAATAATAAGTCGGACGACAAGTATTCCAATAAACACAATATATTATAATTAAGCACAATACCTTATAATTGTCAACAAACGACTTAAAAACACAGAACCTTCCCTCAACCTATAACCTACTGTATACCATTAGTAGTGACATCTAGCCAATATAACCAAATCCCATACTCTTGTCATTCATGAGTTTCTTTACATTAAAAACTATGGAAATTACAAATGAATGAAATTAATATATAACTTTCATACTTTTATGCTTCAATTGCTGACTTGAAGCTGCTAATTTGATTCGAATAGTTAATCAAATAAATAAATTAAAACACGATTTTATCATATTGTATATTCTCACAAAAATCTAATAGCTAAATTTTATTCTAAGTTAAAATTTTTATTAAGAATCGCATAATGATTTGATAAACAGTTTAGAGAAAGAAAGCATGGCTATCGAAATGTTTTTTTTTTTTTCAAATAAAATGGTCAAGTGTATGATTTATAAACATCACAAGAACCAATTTTGAGGGGAAAAATTGTAAATTGGCCTTTTGTAGTATTTGAGAAATTGTCCAGTTGAGAAATTTTGAATCCTTATTATATATAAACATTTTTTCTTTCCCCTATTCAGGAAACAAAACATATATTCAAAGTTAACATACATGTGAAATCTCAAGTCCAATTGATGCATTTTCTCGAATTTGCAGGAAGTTCTTTCTACACATAAACAAGAAGTTTTTAAATTGTTCTTTCTACTCTACTCTTCACTTACTTGTGAAATCAATAACCAGGGTACTACTATTGTCAAATAGGAAATTCAATATTATCGTTTGTTTTAAATATTATAGTGAGGTTTATTAGTTTCATAGAACAGTGTCTAGGATGATGACTTGTTATGGATAAGTATGATATATTACTTGTTTAATATTCCCTAACATTGAATATCATATATGGTATACAATGTCCGCTAGTTCTTTCCTTCAGTATTATTTACATATACTATATAATACATCAATCATTGTTGACAACAACCAATAGTGTATTTTAAATATTATCTTAACAGTTAGATCAAAGAAATATACTAATACTTTTATTTTATATGTAATAATATTTGTTTATTCATTCGCTTCATTTTCTTTGTTTATTTTCACACTTAATTTTTCCTCTACTGCTAAATCGTGAAAAATATTCGAGTACAAACTATTTTTTTAAACTTCTGAGCATTAAAGAAATGTTTTTAAAGAAATGTTTGTCCCTCTCTCATTATTTCTTTTTGTGTGTCATTGTGTGAACGAGAAAGAGTGTACGTATTTCACAACAGATTCTATTTATGTTATATCGTCTGCGTGAAATTCGCTACCACGCATTTTTAGACATTTCTAGATTAGTTACAAATTTAAATTCATGTCAAAATTCACCCCGATTCCCGTTTTATATTTTTCCATACAAAATTTGATTCGGGTCAAATTTCAAAAATTCTTTCTTAGTGAGTTTTTGCGATAATTCTATTTTCTAAAATCAAGGCAGAAAATTATTTTGCAATGTGTAATGTGCAAGGTGTAGTGAAAATATCTTATCTAAAAGGATTTCTTATTAAATTGTGACCTGATACACAACTTTTTCATTTCACCTTACACACTTACACCACATTCAAAATAATTTTCTACCTTGAATAAGATGTTGTAACAAAGAATTAAATCCTCACATTATTTTTAAAAAGATATATCTCAAAAAAAAGAAGCAACAAATACATAATTATCTACCTAGCTATACTTCGTTTAAGTAGTACACTCCAGGCGAATCTGGCAATAAGTTTAGTCAAAACTGATTAACCAGAATTCCCAGTGTAATCAATGGATTTTTAGTTTTCTCAACTTTCTATCATTGGGTGGATGGGGGGCTATTTCTGATACCATTATTTATTATATCGACAATTTAAAAATTATATATTTTCAATTTTTTATGTGTGACATATTTATTATATAGATCTCTTAATTTATAAAGATTATTTGGTTGGGTGTCATAAATAATAGGTTAGGTGTCATTTTTATTCTTTAGTATTTTGACCATAAATCATCCAGTTGAAGTTACTTCTGTAGCCGAAAGGTTATACAGAACTGTCACCATTCACAAAAATAAATACAACCAATTTAATTTTATTGATGTAGCAATAAATACAAACATCCAATATACCTAGATTTATAGACCAATTTATATACCTATCTAAATTACCAAAGCAACTAACACTTTAAATAAAAAGTTTTATTTCTCTCATTCGTCAAATAAAGAATTACTTTCAAAAAGACTATTATATTATTTGCCAAATATATATAAATATAGGGGCGGGTGTTGGTGTAGTGGTTATGAGCATGGACTTGTAAGTGGGAGGACCCCAGTTCGAGTCCAGCGTATAACTGGCTAAATTTTATATTTGATTAAAAAATGTTATTAATAAAGTAGATGCTTTTGCCCCCGTCCACGACACCTAATTTGGTAGTTGGGACCATCAAGCCCGCCTGAAAAAATGGGGGCATTACTTTGCTTCCTTTTTACTTTACTAAATATAAATTATAAATGTTAAATTTTTTACAGACCTATGTAAAACAGACCTATGAATATAATATGTCAATCTAGAGCATTTGTTCATAGACTTTAAACAATCCTATGATAGCATCAATCGCCGAGTAGCGCTAGAGGACTTTAGAATGTTAGGAATCTCAAGAAAACTAATTCCAACTGGTTGAGTTCAACCTGAAGAGATACCAGCGGTCAGGTCAAAGGGAAAAACTCGCTGTCTGAGAGCTTCTACATTAAAAGAGGAATGAGACAAGGAGATTCGCTTTCCCCTGTGATATTCAACATATGCTTGGAAATGGCCGTAAGAGCCATAAGGACGAACCAGTAGGGCATTATATTTAATAGGATGACCCAGCACTTGGCATAAGCAGATGATGTGCTAGTCATTGCTAGGACAAGGGCAAGATTAGGAGGAACATTCGAAGAATTCGAACAAGCGACAAAAGGGCAAGGCCTGGAGATTAATCCAGAGAAGACGAAGCTTATGTGCACCTCAAGGTTCCAGAGTCAATGAGAAGAGCAAGTTCAAATTCTCTATTATACCTTTTCCACATGAGACAAGTTCAAATAGCTTGGCTCCATACTGACAGCAAATCACCGCTGAAATAAAAATGGAGAGTAACTACAGGAAACATGTTCATATGCGTTACAAAAAGCATTGCGGTTTAGAATTTGTCACGCCCGGCGAAAATTATTATTTATAAAATAATAATAAGCCCGATAGTGATGGGCGGTAGCGAGACATGGACATGGCGCAAGAATGTGAAAATATGCTTAGGCTATGTGAAAGAAAAATGTTGCGGAAGATCTACGGCCCAGTATGCATTAACGATGAATGGAGGACCCGAAAGTACGAAGAACTCAAGAGACTTTGCCGAGAACCCGACATAGTTTCTGGCATCAAAAAAAGTAAATTTTGATGGCTCGGCCATGTTAAGTGGTCGATGCTCTTTCACCGAGTACCAAGAAAAGTTTTATATGGACACCTGGGGAGCGTTAGGCGTAGAGGTCGTCCCAAAATAAGATGGTTGACTGACGCAGAAAGCGATTTGCGGAAGGCAGCTGTCAGAAGATGGCGCCAAAAAGCTGAAGATAGGGAAGAGTGGCATTCTTTCTTGAATGAGGTCCAGGTCCTATTGTAGGACTGTAGCACCATAATAATAATATTATAAATACATAAAGATGGAAACTTTATTTACTTATCAAAAAAAAACATTTTAGAGGCTTTCA
This sequence comes from Triatoma infestans, assembly GCA_011037195.1. Lineage (NCBI taxonomy): Eukaryota > Metazoa > Arthropoda > Insecta > Hemiptera > Reduviidae > Triatoma > Triatoma infestans. The sequence goes on from JAAEAF010007388.1 coordinate 17,651, forward strand.
GGGGAGCATTATATTGTTAGCCACCCCCATTAAGAGCCATTTCTTGATATTGTGCATTCCTCTCAATTTTTCACAGACCTACCCTGATGGAAAAATACCATTGGGAAGCGAAACAGTCCATCAGGGCACCCTCAAGCAAGAGCTTACTTTCAGACATGCTTAATTCAATGCAGCATGGGTTTTTTGGTTGACCCGTCACTGTAGGCTTTGAAACATATGAGTCTATTCTGGGTCTAGATCTTTGCAGGTTTTATTTGACTGAGATATAACATACCGCTTTTGCCATTCATGTTCTCTGCCATTGCGACTATCCGACAAGAGCGAGATAACCGCCGGCTGAGCGGCGACGACCATGCAAGGGCACTTCTCAGTCAGCTTTGGACGTGCTTGTTAACCCAGGGGGTGGGGGATTTCACAATAGATCCTTTTGGGTCGCAATAATTGTGGGTCGCGGGCCACAAACCCTCCATTTTCTTTATTTTTATACCTCCTCTATCTACAGATTATTAAAGATGAATTGTAAATATTTCGAATTAGACAAGAAAATTTGACAAAAGAAAGATAGAAAATGCAATAAAAGAAAAGTGGTTTAGGTGCCCACCCACACATTTTTTTTTAATAAATTTTAAATTATTTTCCTTCCTTAGATCTAAAGTTTATTACGGTTTAACTGTAAAAATGCCAATAATTTCTTGCCTTAATGCATCTAAAACTTCATCCATCATCTGATCCATCAAAAGGTCTTCCTTTTGTTATTTTTTAGGAGTTATTTTTATTTTTACCAAAGTAATCTTGTTTTGTTGATAATTCTTCAATTTTTTTTTTTTTTTTTTTTTTAAAGAAATACGTTTTTAAGAATATTTGTTTAATTTCTATTCAATCAATTCTATGTTGGAGATTTTAAAGTAGATAATACTAAGTCCCGTGAAACATAAAAGCTTAAATTGAACAATGGAAATAAAAATTAAACAGTGTTCCAATTCAATCAGCTCCGAAGTTAAAATTATATAATTGTAATAAAAAAATACAGATTTTAAAGTGATGAAAAAAAAACAGAAAGTAGCTTTATAATTTATTGGCCATAAAGTTGGACAATTAACCTATGGGATATAAGACTTTTGATAACAAATAAATGAAAGTAATTTATTTTAAGAGAGTTCAGCCTTAATGGACATAATTAAAAATACTAATTTTATGTGTATTTTAGTGAAAATATATCCTGAAAAGCTAGTTTAAAATAAATGACTTTTCTGTTTTATAACTAACTTGGTTGGTATTATTATCTTCATAAGTAAAACTTAAATTTTACAACCAAAACTTTATAAGTACTGAACAATAAAGTAAGTAGAACTGAAGTTCCCAACAATATTTAGATATATATGGCAAGCAATTATTTTCCGAATTAAGATTCATGAATTGTATATCTGTAGTTTGAGAGAAACTTTATTAAAAAACATTTTTATTTATTATGCAATTAATTTTATTTTATAATAAATTATATATATTTGCAAATATAGTAAAGGTAAATGGAAAATAAGAAAGATTAAAATATTCTGACAGTCATGAATCCTTAATACTAAACACTTTAGTCTAACGGATTGTCAGCGGGGCTTCAACCGTCTTCGAGGAATGAAAGGAAATATTGAAGATAACCTTATAGCTAAAATATTAGGATACGAGCAATCCTCATAGCAAGATTTGGCAAGTTCACATATACTAAGGAAATATTGTTACATTGTGTATTGATTACATTACAAACATAAAGGAAAATGTTTAGGATAGGGATCTTGGGTTTTACAGTCTGTAGACCGTTTAGTTATTCTATAAAGTTCGAGTCTGCAAGTCGATATACGTAGGTGCTAAAAGGTATAGATATAGTCGTTTTTTATTGTGAATTGTTTAATTTTGATCGATGCTCAAGCAGTCTGGCTAGGAGTTTGTTTCTTTCATTTTGTTGAGTAATATTTAAGTTTTATATTGGGGTAAACCGTTTGTCAATTTATAGTCCAGGTTACCGCACATGCTCTGCTGAGTGAATAGATGAGTTAGATAGGTGGGGAAGAGTTTTTCAGTTTAGTCTAAAAAACATGTATTTTGATTTATTTGGGTTGATTTTTATTCGTGATTTCTAAAACCAAATTTGTAAAGAATGTAGGTAGGATACAGAGTGCGAACCGTAGTGTTTAGGGAAGTGTAACGACAGGTTTTGGAACATGATGATAAGTTAGATGCAGAGAGCAGAATTAAGATATATTTAATGGTACTCCAATAAGGAATGGATGGTTATAGGTATAGGAATGCATTGAAATACTTGGGAAGAATCGCACGAAGAATAGGAGTTGAAAATGGGATAGTAAATGGCGGATATGATACGGCTGGAATTTTCCATAGCAGTCCTACTGTCAAGATCGAACAAGTTTTGTAAATATTGCGAATTTTATGGAAATTTGTCACTTAGAACTTCAGAATTGTAGAAATATTTTCTACTGAATCAAGCTTATTCCTAGCTCCCACCAAGAGACTAGAAGACATGGAATTAAAATAGCGGGCAATTTGAGGGTTTTGATTATTTCTTTTTAACAATGCACTGCGACTGAAAGATGTCTATTGTGCCCCACTGCTGATTCAGGATGAGTGGATGAGACTATTCACCCATTCCACTTTTCCTTTACTCATTCCAACCTTTCAAATTAAGATCTCTGAGAAATCTCAGAATATGGGCAGGTTTAGGGTGAATATCTTCCTCCATCACCTAATGAGTATCCAGGCTTTTTTTCAGACTTTCTTTGGTTGATAGCATCACAGTCCATCAGAAGGTATTGTAACGTTTTTCCATCTAAACTAGCTACTGCAACTAGTTTTAAGTGGGTTCTTATTACTCTAAACTTCAATAAGACAAACACCAATTTATTGTTTTGCACAATCAATTCTAAATACAACACTTAATAATAATTAATTCTCAGTTTAAACCACAAAAATTCACTTTGTTCACTTTTTATACACTTTCCACAAAGGTACACTAAGTTTGCAACAAGAAAAACTCTCCCAACTCTCTGTGGTCCCACTATTTTTACCGGTGAAGAATTGTCTAGAATGTTCTCATTTCTTCCAGAGAGAACTAGAGCGCGTCGCCAGCGTTTCCCAGCGGCTGCTAAGAGAACTTGAGGTACATGCTTTCTCTCCTAGATGGCACCACTGGCTGCGTTACAATATATTAAAATCTTGTCCATCTTCCCACACAATCTACAGGTGCTGTCGCATTTTAGACCCACCTTCTTTAGGTGTCCCCTCAGTTGACAATGTCCTGTGAGAAAAAAAAAACCACCACCTTGGGTATCTGAGGGCTTTAAGAAGTCACAAGATCAGTCTTGAAGAGTTTTTAATACTTGAAAAGAAATCTACATATGCAGAAGTTTTCTTTCTTATTTTCCTTACACTATTGGAGGCATTTCTGTTATTTACTTTTTCCGCAACCCAATAAATATTTGATTTATAAATATAGTTTGGAAAGACGACGACTACTGTCTTTGAACAAAACCTAATTCTAGCAAAGATCATTTTGTATACTTTCGCATAATTTTTTTGTCGCAGAAACAAGGATTATTATATTATGTAAACTATTTTATGAAAATATACGATAAGAAATAAAAACAAACGTACTGACAAAAAACCCAACTATATTTATGTAGATTCAATTCAACTATATTAGTCATTGATTTTTTTTTTTAGATTTTGTTTTACCTTTTGGTAAAATGGAAAATACATTATAGAATGTAGAACAAATAGATAAGATAAAGAACATTATAAATTGAAATAGTATAGTACCTGTAAAATGTATCTGTAATAAGAACTGTAACATTGTCTGACATTCTAAATCCCTGGAAAGATTTCAATTCCATTTATTTTTCTTTTTATGTTAGGCCCTTACTAGGGCCCTAGCTACAATTATTTATTACTTTTTTTTTTTTTTTGTAATTCTTCATAATTTGTTCAAATAACACTGAGCGAACACCAATATGAGAAAATGATTATGAATTCTCTGATAGATTGATAGATAGATAAAATGCTTTATTACAAATATACATAAGTTTGTGCAATAATAATATCTAGAAGTGCTAATGTACATTAAAATTATAACCTTCCTGCATTGTTTATATAATGATTTTTTTGGGATAAGGCAAGGAACAATATGATTTATAGACCAATTTATTTACTTAAATTACCAAAGCAATTAACACTTTAAATAAAAAGTTTGATTTCTTTCATTCGTCAAATAAATAACTACTTTCAAATAGACTATTACATTGTTTGCCAAATATATACGTATAAGTATAGAGGAGGGTGTTGGTGTAGGTGGTTATGAGCATGGACTTGTAAGTGAGAGGACCCCAGTTCGAGTAACGCGTATAACTGCTAAATTTTATATTTGTTTAAATAATATTTATGGTAAAGTATGTGCTCCCGCTCCCATCCTCGATACCTCATTTGGTAGTTGGGACGTTAAGCCCGTCAATTATTACTTTTACTTATAAGATCTTCTGCTGAATTATTGCCTGGAAATAAACTTCCGGTTAAACGGATTTATTTCAAACTTAGAATTTCGACCACATATTTATTTAATTCTAATTAATATTATTTTGATGATAGAATTGTATAATAAACTAAAAATACCACTTTAGAGGAAAACATAACCGCCAATCTTTCCCCACAAAAGCTTCCTTAAATGAATTTTTCCGAAGAAATATTTCAAATAAAATTTTTGTAGTTGATCTAACAAGTAATGAATGGTTGGAGCCATTTTTTTTAGTAAATTGCAAAAAAAAAAAAATCTGGTGTGAAACACTCACACAACTTTCCCATGCTCCTGTTCTCAAAACATGGGACAAAGGCTATAATTGGGACAAAGGCTATATTTTGTGTACCAAATATAACGAAATTCGTCGAAAACTGAAAAAACAAATTCAGTGAAAGCGCACTTCCGGATTACTAATTTTCTTAAAACTTGGAATTTTGGCCATCTATTTATTTCTATAGTTTGGGTGATAGAATTGTATGATACCACTTTAGAGGAAGCTGTAACCCCACCCCACCACCAAAAGTGACCTTAAATGAATTTTCCCAGAGAAATGTTTTAAATAAAAGATGCATGTTTAGTTTATATACGAAGTTTCAAGAAAATCGTCGGAGCCATTTTTGAGAAAATCGCGAAAAAGTGAAAAAAATAATTTAGTAAAGTGTTCAAACAAACGTATTTCCGGTTATCCGATTTTTTCAAACCCGGAATTTCAACAACATATTTAATTCTAATTAACATTATTTAGATGAAAGAATTGTCTAATAAATTGAAATTGAAGTTAAGATGAAAACCTAACCCCACCCCTCCCCCCAGAAGTGCCCTTAAATGAATTTTCCCGGAGAAATGTTTCAAATAAAAGTTGTAGCTTTTTGTATGTGTAGTTGATTAGCAAGTTTAAAGAAAATCGTCGGAGCTATTTTTAAGAAAATCGCAAAAACGTAAAAAAAAAGCAACTAGTAAAGTGGTACTTCTGGTTGAGGCATTTTGACAGATAACACACCGTCAGATCCCATGGTGATATCTAAACGGAATATCAAGTTTCAACTTTCTACGGTTTTTCATTTTTGAGCTATGCTGTTCACATACACACACACACACACACAGACGATTTGCTAAAAACCACTTTTTTGGACTCAGGGGACCTCAAAACGGATATTTCCCGTGAAAACTCAATATGGAAAATTTGACAGGATTACAATACTTCCTCTTACTAAGGAGTAAGAGAAGGTAAAAAACTGAAAAAAATCTTTTCAGAAAAGTGGTACTTCCGGTTGAAGAATTTTTTTGACAGATAACTTTTTGTCAGATCCCATTGTGATACTCAAACGGAATGTCCAAATTTGAACTTTCAGCGATTTTTCATTTTTTGAGTTATGCTGTTCACACATACACAGTGATACACACAGAGAAACAGACCCATCTAAAAACCACTTTGTTTCAACCACAAAACGGTTATATTTCCGGTTAAAAACTTGATATGGAAAATTTTACACGATTACAAAATACTTTCTCTAATAGCAATTGTAGAGAAAGTAATAATTTTCTTCAAGCACTTTTTTACCTTCTTAACTATTTAATATTTCTTTTACATTTAATTTTTACTTAACCAGCTGTAAATGACTTTGTAAAAGGAGTTGTTTAAGAAAAGTATTATTGTGAGATACGTAAGTATATACTGGAGTCGACTATGCTGTTAATCTGATAGTAAACCGTGGAGTACTTTTAATTTTTATAGCTTGGTTAAAACAGATATATCTGTGTAAATAGTACTACTGCAATGTCTCTTCACTGCTATTATGTTTCTTTAATGTTTAGCGTTTTACAGTTAGATTACACTAAAGAATCTAGTAGTATTTTAAAGAATACTCAACCGTATGCGATGTAATTTATTATTGTTGTTGTTGTTTTAAATGTGATACTATACTCTAAAATACTTCTCAACTATAACATTGTATCCTTTATAAACTAAAAAAAAATTTGTTGTTACTCTCAATTTATTTGTTTCAATGAAACAATTTTAAAAAAAGAAGAAATGCTGGATATTTGTACCATTGCAAAATATCTTTCTTACAAAATAGAATTTGTTTTTGTTTGGTATTTATTTTATCTTACTGTGTATTTTTATATTATATATTTAAAAAAATCGAAAATTCACAAAAACCTCACATTTATTTCGTTTATAATCTGACAAGTAGAAGGAGTTTTCACTCAAATTTCGTCAACTACTTCACAAAACTAATATCCATTTCGTGAGTTTCTATGAAAAATTTGCACCAAGAATGTGGTGGTGAAATTACTGAAAGACAAGATAATGTAATCTGGGATGATGATATTAGTGACTAGATCTATGGTTTAAAAATGCTTTATTTTTACTTTCTAGAAATGAGGAAGCAATGTAATCGTGTCAAATTTTCGATATCGAGTTTTCACCGGAAATATCCGTTTTGAGGTCACCTGAGTCCAAAAAAGTGGTTTTTAGCAAATGGTCTGGATCTGGGTGTACTTATGTGAACAGCATAGCTAAAAAATGAAAAATCGCAGAAAGTTAAAACTTGATATTCCGTTTGGTTATCACCCTACGATCGATCCTACGGTCGGTCATCTGTGAAAATTCCTCAACCGGAAGTACCACTTTACTGAATGGTTTTTTCACTTTCTTCCAACAATTTTCTTTAAACTTGGTATATCAACCACATATACAAAGAGCTACAACTTTTATTTGAAACATTTCTCCGGGAAAATTCATTTAATGGCACTTTTAGGGAAGGGGTTATGTTTTTCTCTAAAGTGCTATCATAGTTAATTATACAATTCTATCATCCAAAAAAAAATTAATTAGAAATAAATAGATGGCCAAAATTCTGAGTTTCAAGAAAATTCAAGAAACAGGAAATGCGATTTTACTGTACAGTTTTTTCAGATTTCGACGAATTTCATTAAATTTGATACATTAAACTATAAAATTTTGTCAATTATAATTTTGAGAATTGGAGTAAGAGAAAGTTGTGTGAGTATTTCACACCAGATTTTATTCATTTAAAAGTCGATTAAAGTAGTATATAAAAAAAAAATGGGTTTCCATCGGCATGGGATGGCTTTTATGCCCCCAATTCATCCCCATAATTAATCTCTCCTGGTAGTTTGCCGGTTTGTTTACAATATCAATATCCTTTAACTTCAACTCCCCTCCCAAGCTTTCCCGTGGAAGTGAGACTCTCACAAAAATAAACCGAAACACTGACATAAATAGTGTCCTAACTACATCATCACAATTCTGACATGGAACTAGACGTTCTGCTCAAGGCCAGGAGGTAATCCGAAATACCCGTGATTAGTCCCATTGATAAATCACGGCACCCCTGCGTGTCCTCCCAATATTTCATCAAAACTCTCATCTCCCCAAAACAGTCTGATCTGAGAGAAGAGTATTATATGGATAGTATAGTGACTGAGCGATGAATGATGAATGTAGAAATGTGAATCGCCTGAAGAGTTAGTTTTAGTTAGTTAGATAGATAGATAGTGTGTCTAACTTTGGTGAATCATTCAAGGCTGAATGAAGTTGGAGTGAATCACTTATACGATGAAGAAAATTTAAAAAAATAATAACTGTATATCACATACTGAAATGGTACACTAGAGGAAACGTAACGCTACTATTTCTCCCGCAAAATCCCCCCTCCCCAAATGAATTTTCCCGGGAAAAATGTAGCAAATATAGGTGGTATAGGAACTTATGTGTGTAGAAAGTATACGAAGTTTCAAAAAAATTGTTGGAGCCATTTTTGAAAAAATCACGAAAAACTGAAAAAAGAAATCATTAATGTCGTATTTCCGGTTGATGGATTTCGCCCGAAATCTTTGTATCTAATGCGATGGTAGTTTCTAAACGGAATAGCTGATTTGAGCTGCCTACTTCTTTTCGTTTGTGAGATATCCTATTAAAAACCTACACAGACACATATATACAGAATATTCGCTAAAAATAATTTTTTTTTTCGTATTCAGGGAACCATAATACATGTGTTTCCGGTAAAATTGGCGCGAACGCAATATTTCCTGTTAGTAAGGAGTAAGAGAAAGTAAAATGGTATGTTTTTAAATGCATTCAGATAGTTTATTATGTAAATAAAATATACAGATTAATTTATTGATATTCAGCGGTAGGTAATGACGTAAATAGTTGGTAAGTTATGGATTGCAATGAATTATTACATGCAATATGCATACAAATGCTGAGGTAACAAATAGTTCTATACTATATAATTCTATCAGGCAATCTAACCTCTGTAATAACTAACCGAACACTGCCACTCTCTCTTTAGGGCATTTTCAGTTATATCATGAACTATTACCAAATAATATATCATTACTGTAACTAACTATACTTTTGGGGATTTGATTGTGAATTTTTTATAACTAAAGAAGCAATTGGTAAAGAGCAATTGTTCTTGTTCCAATATAGACGCAATTTTCCATGGTCGCTCTTTACGTCCTGAGGGAAAGTTTAAGTCAATCACTTTTTGTATCCAATAGGCCCAATTTCCTCAACTCATTAAAAGCAGCGTTGATTTTAAGTCTGTTTTCTTTTTTCTTTATACTATAAAAGTAAGTATTGCGGTCATGTCAAATTTTGAAAACCGAGTTTTAGGTTGAAATAAAAGTCTTAAGGATCGAGTAAAATGTGATTTTTAGAAACTGGCCTCTCTCTAGATTAGATTAGATTAGTTTGGAGGAGGCCAAGCCTCATTCCAGTGGCCAGACCTACATTGAGAGGTGTATTGTGGATCCCCTGGGTTTATAGCACATCCTTCAGCTTTGCTCTCTTAATCAGGCCAAGCAAAGCTGAAAATGGCTCCGTCATGAAGCTTCGGGATTACTAGACCCCAGTTCAAGAAACCTTGTTCTTGCCAGTCCGGCACACTCACAAAGGATGTGTACCGGGGTTTCCTCCTCGGTCCTGCAGAAACGGCACAATGCGTTGCAAATAATGTATGGTGCATATGCCTATCAGCCTACAATGCCCTGTTAGTAGACCCACTATTAGCCTTATATCCCTTCGGCTATGGCTCAGTAGGTCCTTGATAAATTTAGGCAAATGTCTCTTAGTGAAGAGTTTCGCCTGCGTCTGCCCTGGCGTATTTTCCCACCATCGCAGACGCTGGTCTTCTATTCATTCCTTGATAGAAGCGTGAATGAGGCTCCTGGGCAACCCGCAGAAGGGCTCGGGGCCTATAAAGGTATCCTTCGAGCCCTCCCGCACCAGGGCGTCCGCCCTTTTGTTACCAAGGAACGCATGGCCCGGCACCCAGGAGAGGGTCAGTTATTCCCTAACCTCGGTTAGGGCAGATACGCCGTCCCACACCAGTCTTCAGACTGGCCTCTCTCTAACTCTGTCATTCCATTTCACATCTCTCTCGTTGTATGTATTTATGACAATTACAATATTTCATAAAGACAAATCGCAGGGAGCTCAAACTCATAGCTACTGTAGTGACATTGCTATGACCTTGCCATGTCATTACGATGATGATGTGTAAAGAATAATTTATAACTAGTGGCCTAGCCGGCAGCTGTCTTCAAGAGGAGGCCGCGGCCAAACAAACCAAACCAAGGGTCAACACTTTACATCAAAGCAAGCACCGATAAGCTGTCCACTGATCTAAATCGCTGGTCACCGAACTAACCAGGATCGCGCAGGGTCGCACACTAGGACAGATGTCTTGGTGTAAGTGTTGCTAACACTAATTTTAAGCTTCGCCCCATTGGAAGAGGGGAGGATTATACACAAATACGTCAGTAGATTATCATATACGAGCAGCAGTTCCGCGTCCCTATACAGGTTTTATTTATACTTATTTACTTAGTTGTGCATTTTAATCATGCTAAATTATTAGTTATTTATCTCCTATTTATTTCTAAGTATTCTTGTTAATCGTTACCATTACTCACGTTCAAATTATTGTACAAATACAGTCTATTTTTATAACTTCATTGTTAATAATTCGAGCCTAACTTCCAAAAATCTCTAAACTAACTTCCGCCCTCTTCAAGACATCTACTACATACCATAGGAATCACAATAAACAATTCCACTACACTACTATTTCTACAAAATCTCAAGATTTGACACTAAGGTTTCTGTCAAAAATCTGTCAATGGAAATTCAAATTTATTGAATGTTTTTCATTTGCAGCGACTACAAGCTATTTATTTTTGACAGCCAAAATTGAAATTGAATTTTGGAGGTTTTGGGTGATCTCTATACATTAACCTATCCTTTAAAGTGTCTTCTTCACTTCAACAGCTACAATATAATAAATACTAACGCACATTAAAACTGTTTTGCTACAAAACCAAGTTTGAGAAAATGTATAAAAAAGTAATGTGACTTTGCGGATGGGTTTCTGAATTATGTCAGGATTGTTTCGAAACCGGAAGCAAAGTTTTTTTTTTTTTTTAATTTGGCAGCATATCACTAACCTACCAATTTTAGTTGCAATATTTTTTCGTAATAGAAACGTTATGATTCTTAAACTATAAACATAAAAAAAGTTTATATTTGCGGACTAATAAAGGGCGTTGCAAAGTGATTTCCAAAGTAGCCATATTCATTGTGGTTGGTTCCGCAGAATTGGAAAGCATCAGAGATATTTTCCGAGATAGCCTGCTTCTGTTGGTGATCATCGCGACAGGTTTCGAGCGTTCTGGCTCCTATCATCAGGATGTTTTTGTCAAAACCGAGTGATAACATAGACTTGTATAGAGCAAGTTGAGTGTATGTTATCACACTGTTTTGATAAAAACATCCTATAAATCTAGCAACTTTATTAGTAACATTTTCCTGAAAAAAATTGATTTCAGAGGGATTTTGGAGGGCTTCCAGTTACAATTTAATTGTCTGTGTCCTGACGGAGACAGAGGGCGCCCACAGTGTCCAATCAGGTAAAACACGCACCACCTTTTTTTTCGCGCCACCTATCTAAACGTTTTTAGTTGTGGCTGGTTCCGCATGCTGGAAAACATCAGAGATATTTTCCGTGATAGCCTGCTTCTTTCTGTGATTATCGACCGGTTTCGAGCGTTCGCCCATCATCAGAATGTTTTTATCAAAACAGAGTGATAACATAGACTTCCATAGAACAAATTCAGTGTATGTTATCACACTGTTTTGACAAAAACCTCCTGATGATGGGCGAACGCCCAAAAACCGGTCGATGTTCACGAAAAGTTATAGTGTGATGGTCAAAGGGTATGTCCTCACTTGTGCGCTTTCCTGTTCCTCTTTCCTTTCAACTTGCGCTTCCTCTTTCCATTTCAACATGCGTCGCGCATGCCTCTTGACGCATTCAATGTGTTGTCCACACTTAATCATCTGTACAGTGTGCATTTTATCGATGGATTCAGCAGCGGCATTAGCTATTTGTGCAGGTTATCTGTTTTTGTAAAGTGCACGAAAAAGAAAAAAGCAGCGAGCCCTGTGGACAAAGCAGCTTTACAGAAAACGAAAAATTGGACTAGTCACAGAACTTCAGCTTGACTTAGGCGTATTTCGGAATTTTACATGTATGTCGAAGGACAACTTTTACAACTTGTTAAGAATGAAAGAGCCAATCACTTCAAAGAAGAACACTCGTTTTCGAGATGCTATTCCACCTGAAATGGGGCTACTGATTACGTTGAGGTTTCTCGCTACCTGGATTCACTAACGTCTTTGGCATATTTATGTACAGTATCGAAACAAAGTATATCTGCAATGCTAGAAGTCATGTCGAGATATTATTAATTAATAATAATAGCTTAATACTATCAGTTAATAATAAAATTATTATTAAAATAATAATTAAATAATATTTAAAATTAATAATATAATATATAACCTATAACAATATCACACAAAACGTAGCGAGATCAAAAGACGCATAGAATGTTGAACGAAAATCCAAGTAGTTGGATTCACGTGCACTATTGCTTGCGTTATGAAAACAAATGCCTAGTCAACTCCAATGAGGCATGCAATAACGCATGCCTTTCATTCATCACACCGTGCGCTAAGACGCATGCCTCTGATGAAAGGAAAGTTGCACCAGTGTGGACATACCTATAGTCTGTTAGTCAATCAAAGTCTGAAACAAACACTGAAACATTTCACTTATGTTTTGGGGCTGTATAAGAGCTTTATGATCCTGCAGCCATTCATAGAATACAAGGAATTATGAATCAGCATATTTATAAATCAATTTTACAACAACATCAGCCAGATATCGTGGAAAATATGCCATTTTGTGAAAACGAAGTTATTTTTCAACATGATCGAGACCAGAAAGACATGGCTAAATCGGTTCAGCACTGGGTTAAGTGATCACGGATTGACTATTTTAGAATGGCCTGCACAAAGTCCTGATCTTAATCAGATCGAAACTTTGTGTGGGCTCAACTAAAAAAGATGTTACAGAGAGATTATGCAACACCAACCAGATTAGTAGATGTTATGAGGAGGAGAGTCCAAGAAAAGTGGGGCCAAATAAACCCAGATTATTGCCTGAAGTGATAAAATGTATGCCACGTCAAATTAGTGCAGTTTTGAAAGCAAAAAATCTGGTGTGAAACACTCACACAACTTTCTCTTACTCCAGTTCCCTAAATGATAATTGACAAATTTTATAATTTGTGTACCAAATTCAATGAAATTCGTCGAAAACTGAAAAAACTGTTCAGTAAAAGCGCACTTCCGGTTTACTAATTTTCTTGAAACTCGAAATTTCAGCCACCTATTTATTTCGAACTAATTATGGTTGGATGATAGAATTGT
>JAAEAF010007389.1:0-63078 GCA_011037195.1 Triatoma infestans
CGGTCGATGACCACAAAATGGAGCAGGCTACCATGGAAAATGTCTCTGATCTCTTTAATTGCCCCTTCTTTTGTTCCGCCCCCTACCTAGAGCAGTCTATTCTGTCAGAATTTTGGTCCAGTATTCATTATCACTTCTGGCCACATGACAAGCCCAGTCCTAATTTTTTCTTGGCAAATCCCGCAGCATCCCTCAATGAAATCGCCTCATTTCTGATCCTATCATTTCTTTTAATATTCAGCAAACTTCGTTCAATATTCAAAATTGCATAATGGAAAATTTGTTGCGCCGTTCACCATGTAAATTAAAATAAAATTAATAAGTTAGTACTTGTCTTGTTAAAATAAGTCTTTCTTTTGGCCAGTTTAACATTATAGCATATAGAAATATTGCTAATAATCAAAGTAATAATAATAATGGTGATTACAGCTGAAGAGATAAAATTAGTGAAGGCAGTAATAGATGAGTAGAAAGTTACTTGTTTCATCAATTTTAATTGTAGCCGTGTTATCACTTAGATCCTTCTACTAAGCCATTAGACCGCCCCAACATTAATACACTAAAATACGTACTATGCCATTCTTACGTCATGAAAGTTTTCTTAATTCTAATAAAAAAATATATTAATCGAATTAATCGAATTATTATAATTAAAAAAATCTAAAAAATAATAACACTACATCTAAGATTGATAATAAATATAGAAATGAATTTTAGAATAAAAGAGATTTCTCTTGCAATATGGCCACTATTTTGTGAACAAGTTAAGAACAAAATCACAAAACAAATATTGTCTTATTTTTTATAATTTTGCCTCAGTCATGCCATAAATATGTCAAAATAAACATTTATCATGAATGAGTCCATGATAGAAACTACTAGCACTGACTAGGAACTAGAAACTAGCAAGGATTAGCAGCAAAATGTACAGGTTTTTGGCTTCTTCCTTTAGACATATCAAATGTAAGCACGCCTGAACAAGCATTCAAAGACAAAAATCAGTACTGACTTCGACAAAGTAAAAATCAAATGTTAGTAGATAGGTTAATGACGGAAACATGCCTAGGCCAATTATTAGTTGTATTCCCTTCCCCTAATCTTTAACTTCTTCATAGACCAGTTCCCAATTAGCAAAGTTTAGTTTAGTTTTTCTTTTCTCTGTGTACAATGAACAATGCAAAATAATGTGTTCGATGTCTACATTTTCGCTACAAGCCTCGTACAGAGTGGTATGTCCAGCGTTTATTTTAACTAAATACTGTTTGCAAATGCCATGGTTAGTCCGTAATCTACAAATGGTTCTGCAGAAATATTTCTTGGTTACTGTAAATGCAAACCAATGCTTGTTTCTAACACTGGGATTAATTATTTTATAGAATCTTCTTTTGTTCCTTTAATGTACTTATCCTGCCAATCCCTTATAGTATTGGGTTGGTGCAAAAATAATGCAGGTTTTTATATGCCAAAAAAAAAAAAATTATTATAATTTGTATAAAACTAAGATTATTTATTCAAAATATGTTCCATCATTATCAACACATAGTTGCCAACGTGTCAGAAGCATTTTTATTCCAGTTTCTAAAAAATCTTTATTTAAACTCTCAATAAACTCGCGGAAGGCATTTTCGGTTTCACTTCGGTCCCTAAAATTTTTTCCTCTTAAGAAGTTGTCCAAATGTCTAAATAAGTGGAAGTCCGTCGGCGAGAGATCGGGGGAGTATGGAGGGTGCGGAAGTGTTTCATATTTCAATTCCTGAAGTTTCCTGAGAGTTGGCATTGCGATATGTGGCCTGGCGTTATCGTGAAGAAGAATTGGTCCTTTCCGATTCACCAATGCTGGACAAAGATTTTGCAATTTCCTATGCATTTTGTCAATTTCTTGACAATATGTTTCAGCCGTGATTGTTTCGCCAGTATTTAGGAAGCTGTAATGAATAACACCTGCAGTAGACCACCACACTGTCACCATTACTTTTTTCGGGTGCAGGCTTGGTTTCGCGAAATGTTTTGGTGCTTCATCCTTGTCCAGCCACTGGCCTGACCGTCTCCTGTTGTCGTATTGGATCCATTTTTCATCACATGTCACGATTCGATTAAGAAATGGTTCATTTTGGTAGCGCAACAGAAGAGAATTGCAAATTTCAAAACGCCGATGTTTTTGGCTCTGGGTCAATTCGTGAGGTACCCACGTGTCGAGCTTTTTAACTTTACCAATTTGTTCGAGATGGCGAACGACTGTTGAGTGGTCAACACTAACTTCTCTCGCAAAGTCCCGAGTGGTTTTGCGAGGGTTATCTTCCACCAATGCCCTAAGATGGTCGTGATCAACAACAGAGGGCCTACCGCGACCTTCCTTGTCTTCGAGATCAAAATCTCCAACACGAAATTTTTGGAACCATCGCTGCACTGTACATTCACTGATGCTTCCTTCACCCCAAACAACATTGATGTTACGCGCAGTTTGAGCCGCACTTCGACCAAGTTTGAACTCGTAAAAATAAATTTGACGAAAATCTTGTTTTGACATGGTGAATATCGGAGGTCTTAACTCATACAAAATGGAACACAAACTAAACTGATATTTGAGGAAAAACAACATTAATAAACATTGTTTATAATCCATTACCTAGACTGGAGGATTATCTTTGTGTACTTGGCAAGCAGAAGTAAACAAAAGATGAAAGTTCAAAAACCTGCATTATTTTTGCACCAACCCTATACTATTCTTAATAAGTGGTTGTATACCTGAAGGCGGTTAATAACATATCAACGATTTCTCCTTCCTCTATAGCCCTTTTGGCTAGAAGATCGACTCTTTCATTACCTGCTATATCCATGTGGGCTTTAATCCATAACAGTTTTACGCGATTTCCTCGCATTAATAATTTTTTCCACGTCTTATAAATTTCCATTATAATATAATTAACACTGTTTTTTCGGTTAAGGTGATCTAGTTTGGAGAGGCACTCTGACTGTCGGACAAAATAATTGATCTATATACTTTCAGAGAAATGAGATATTTAATGCCTTCTAAAATTGCCCAGTGTTCACACAGAAGCAAATGTGAGAAGGCAATACATTCTTTCGACTTCCTTCTGGGGATCATAAAAAGCAGAACCACTTTTCCCGTTTATAAGCTAGTTATATATATAAAATATATACATATAAAATACAAATATATATATATAAAAATAATTTTATATATTTTAATATATACATATATATATAAAATAATTAATACCCGCCGAATAGTTGTTTACAGAACCAATCCAGAAAGAGATTACATTCAGTTCTTAAATTTCAATCATGTAATAATTTATAAATATAATTAGCTCTTAATGTAGATTTAATCCCAGTTGATTACCAGATAGTACAATAATATGGAATGCTATTACATAGAATATAATTTACTCTGATTATTCCACATTAAATTTAACTTATTAAATAAAACGGTTATAATACTTCCTCTAACAGAACAAGAGATAGCAATAATTCTCGACTAAGAGTAATTAGGACCCCCAAGATATAGTTCTACAGTATAGAAATATGAGCAACAATCAAGATTCCCAAATCCTACTATGACTTATCTATATTACGATGCTAATAACTTTCTGGTAAGAAAATGTTGAAACAGAGCTGGTGAATTTAAACAGTTTAGGGTAAGCATTTGTTTACTAAACAATATAATTGGACCACAAAGTTGAAATTAATTTTCTTAAAATTAAGTTAGCAGAATTTTAGTTATTATCTAAATGAAGTCTACATTAAATTGGAAACTTTAATATCTTATCAAATATTATATTACACTGATTACTAATTCAAATGACTTGAATTAAAACTATTGTACAGATTAATCTCAACTCTGTTTATTTTCTAACTCAATTCTTGGTCTACTATTTATCTAATATCGTTATGTGGCTGCCGAAAAAAATTCTATAATAAATTTATGCGAATAGCTATAGAAGATCCAAACCTCAATTAGAAGTTTCCAAGACCGACTTTCCAAGCTTACGGATCCAAAGCGACATAGATATTTTAAATATAAATATCATCAGGTGATATTTTTTTTGTGAGCGAAACATTCTAGCAAATACATTAACCATTTAAAATAACAAGTTTTCTATTCTGTAAGTAAGAATCTAGTGTGAAACACTCACACAACTTTCTCTTACTCCTGTTCTCAAAATTATAATTGACAAATTTTTATAGTTTGTGTACCAAAATTTAATTAAAATTCGTCGAAAACTGTCCAGTAAAAGCGCACTTCCGGTTTACTAATTTTCTTGAAACTCGGAATTCTGGCCATCTATTTATTTCTAATTAATTTTGTTTGGATGATAGAATTGTATAATCAATTATGAGAGCACTTTAAAGAAAAACCAAACCCCACCCGTCCCTCCAAAAGTGCCCTTAAATGAATTTTCTCAGAGAAATGTTTTAAATAATAGTTGTAGATCATTGTTTAATTTATATACGTAGTTTCAAAAAAAATCGTCGGAGATATTTTTGAGTAAATCGCGAAAAAGTGAAAAAAAATCATTTAGTAAAGTGGAACTGTAAACGCACTTCCGGTTATCCGATTTTTTTGAAACTCATAATTTCAACAACATATTTAATTCTAATTAACATTATTTAGATGATAGAATGTTTAATAAACTGAAATAGTACTTAGATAAAAACTTAATCCCAGCCCTCCACCAAAATTGCCCTTAAATGAATTTTCCCAGAGAAATGTTTCAAATCTTTGTGTTGTAGTTGATATATCAAGTTTGAAAAAAGTCGTCGGAGCCATTTTTGAGAAAATTGCAAAAAAGTAAAAAAAAAAAACAACTAGTAAAATGGTTCTTCCGGTTGAGGAATTTTGACCGCTTACACAGTGTCAGATCCCATGGTGATACCTAAACTGAATATCAAGTTTCAACTTTCTACGGTTTTTCGTTTTTGAGCTATTCTGTTCACATTCACACACCCACACACAAGGAGTAAGAGAAAGTAAAAATTAAGACATGTCATTGAAATTTTGCATCCAGAATTTACAATTTGTATAGACGGGCAACAAAGATATTCCATGGATAGCTTGGGCGACGGCTAAAGCATCGCAAACTGATTGTTAAATTGCCAAATGAAATTGTAAGATGTGAATTGGATGCGGAAAAGAAGTTGCTAGAAGAAGCCTAGACAAGGTATGTCTATGTATCGGAAGGATTGCCCGTAGGGCACCTAAAGTAATAAATACAAGGGATAATCATCTCCAGCATGAAAGAAGCCCTGCCAATCTAGACTTACTTAGCGCGGAATTATTAAAATGATGATAATATCTCAGAATCTAGAGGAAGATCAATGGGTGAATTGGCGTTGATCAACGCCGCTAAAAGAGGCAAAGAGATTTACATTGTTCACTCAAGTAAAAAAAATTCTATCCCGCATTTACGAAAGGTCTAAATGCAGTTCCGGTAGGAACATATTTAGAAAATCTGACAAGAAAGAAAAGTAAAAGCGATGCTTACTAAATACTATGTACACAAACTTTGCTAATGACATTAGATTAACCAAGAAACTCTGGTGAGATTAGCCTAAACCTTTCTAGAAATAAGATGAAAATAAAAAGAACATTACATAAAACTGGTCCAACATTAAGTGGCTAATATTGGCACAAAAACAAAGTTAATAAAAGTAAATGAACTAAAAGAAAGAAAAGTAATGTAATTGATAAAAGCATTAGGTTGTGGGAAGTTCATAAGTTGGCTTTAGCAGAGCTTAACACCTTCATATATATTTTGCTTATTATATATATATATATATATATATATATATCATGTAAGCAGGATACAGATAACCATGATAAAAGTAGTGTAAGCAGAACGGGGCATGTTGTGAATTTCATGAGTGATGTTATGGGGAGATGGCCCAAGTTTGTCTGTGCGAACTATCAATATGAAAGTTGTGGCACACCTGACCACCAACAACCCAAACTACACAGTGTAGCCACTCTCTCATGACTATACTATAACAGTGTAGCCACCACAATCAACCCACACTACAGCCAAGTCACTGCGCTGCTCACACCCTAACATATCTATCTTACTATCCTACCTCCCTCCCTATTTCATATGACTTTCCATTGCCTACCTAGTAGACACAACTTTATCGTATTTTACTAAAACTGTTTTAATTAGTTAGATTTGGGCAGAATAAGGAAATATGATATTTATTTAAATTGTACACGAAATACTAGGATACCCATAAAAATTTGTAGAATAACCTTTACTGATGTAATGGAATAAACGGTCTTATGTTGAGGAAAATCACTACGGCAAGCAACTGGCGCTGGAGACTTCATGTTGATGATCAGGGCTTGGCGGACTCCAATGAGATCTTAATCCCCCGCTGTTACGCCCACTTGTATCTACCTTGAAATAAGACCACACTTCCCGCTTGAAGTGTGTTCGCCTCCCCCCAGAGCTAAAAATAACCGCATTTAATCCGGTCACATTTAAGGCTCCAGTCAGTCTAAGAACAATATTTGAAAGAGTTCTAAAATCAGCCATCAAGATGTTGTGGTTGGTTCCGCAGAGCTGGAAAGCATCAGAGATATTTTCCGTGACAGCCTGCTTCTTTTTGTGGTCATCGACCGGTTTTGGGCGTTCGCCCATCATCAAGATGGTTTTTGTCAAACAGTGTGATAACATAGATTTGCTCAAAGCAAATTCAGTTGATACACTAGTCTTTAAATGCTTTTGTTAGTTTGACAATTCATATGTTAGGATTACCATGTTAGGGACAATAGTTGATTGTCCCTATTCAAGTGCAGTTATTTATGGATTTGTATCTCTAGACGAGAGGATGGATTAGCTATCCTCAGGCTATCCTAACAAAAACATTTAATAACCAGTGTATTAACTGAATTTGCTCTGTACAAATCTATGTGAACACACTGTTTGACAAAAAGCATCATGATGATGGACGAACGCCCAAAACCGGTCAATGACCACAAAAAGAAGCCGGCTATCACGGAAAATATCTCTCAGCCATCAAGAGTTTGAAACCTACATTCAAGAAGTCAGAAGTGAGTCTGCAAGTGGTTCAAGTAGTCTACAGACTATTATCGAGGTGTGTGTACAACAAGCAATTTGTACAACAAGGTATTTGTTTTCAACAAGCAATCAAGTGTCTTTACTCCTGGCCAAAAGCACTTTTACAGGCCTCTCTGGCCTGTGAATTGTAGAATTCTCCGTTCTCACTACCCAGTCTAGCAAACTGAATCCATGACACTCATCAAGCCACACATAGCCAACGCAATCCTTCCACATCACCAACAACATCACTCAATACTCGGTTACCCTATCTTTTCTATACTGTTTTTTAAAGAATACTTAAATTCAAATTGTATATACAACAAGTGACAGTAATGAGTCTGTTTGCGTTCTTTTTTTTATTTTATTTTATTCATCATTTCTGCAATTATAATTACTAAAGTTTAAAAGTTATTTTAAATTTTCTGTTTGTATTTAGATAAATACTATTTTTAATAGTTAGAAGCATGTTCAAACAATTTTCTCTTCCATTTTTCCTTTCTCTTACTCCTCCTAGTAAGAGTTAGTATTGTAATCGTGTCAAATTTTCGATATCGAGTTTATACCCGAAATATCTGTTTTGAGGTCCTCTGAGTCCAAAAAAGAAGTTTTTAGAAAATGGTCTGTGTGTGTGTGTGTTTGTGTGTGTTTTTTTTTTTCAATCATTTATTTCTCATCATGCTCCGCTCAAAGAGCACTACATGAAATTTACAAAGTACATATTACAGCTTTATACATCAACATATATTCATATTTTAAAATACTTAAAACAATTTATATTATAATATAAAAATATAAGTTCGAACCACTAAAATGAAACTGAAACACTGAAAACACCAAAATGAAACACTGAAATGTTCAGTTATGAAAAATTTGGATCAACTGTTCATTATTATTATTATCATTCTATTTACATGCAATATCATTCCCTAATATATTTCACTTTTTATAATCTGTTTTTATTTATTATTTTTTTTTTTTCTTTTTTTTTTTTTATTTTTTATTTATTTCTTTTTTATTATTATTATTTTTTTTTATTATTATTATTTTATGAATTTTTATTTATTTCTTTATTTATTTAGTTTTTTCTCCCTCCTAATCATTCAAGAATTTGAATATGTCGTCTATAAATTTTTTGAAGTGCCCAGAGAACTTGCCAGGCGGCCAATCCACCGACTGAGTTACTACCCGCTGCATGAAAGCACATCTTGAGGGAAGTAAGCATATGCAGTCCCACAGAAGATGATCCACCGTCTGAGCCGAAGTGTTGTCACAAGAGCAGACCGGGGATGGGAGTGTGTGAACATCATAGCTCAAAAACTAAAAATCGTAGAAAGTTGAAACATGATATTCCGTTTAGGTATCACCATGGGATCTGACAGTACCTTATCTGTCAAAATACCTGAACTGGAAGTGCCACTTTACAAGTTTTTTTTTTTTTACATTTTTTTCAATTTTCTGAAACATGGCTCCAATGATTTTCTTGAAACCTAGTATATTAACTACACATACAAAGAGCTACAACATTTATTTGAAACATTTCTCTCGAAAAATTTATTTAAGGGCACTTTTTGAGGGGGAAGGTTAGGGTTAAGGTTTCCTTTAATGTGCTATTTCAGTTTATTACACAATTCTATCAAATTCCGAGTTTGAAAAAAAGGAAGTGCGTTTTTACTAGGAAGTATTTTTCACTTTTCTGCTATTTTCTCTAAAACGACTCCAACCAAATTTTTTAAACTTGGAATGTGAACTACACATATCAAAAGCTACAACTTTTATTTGTAACATTTCTTCTGGTAAAGTCCTTTAAGAGGTTTTCTGGGATAGGGAGAGGGGTTATGCTTTTCTCTAAAGTGCTATCATAGTTGATTATACAAGTCTACCATCCAAACAAAATTAATTAGAAATAAATAGATTGACAAAATCGCAGTTTCAAGAAAATTAGTGATCCGGAAGTGCGTTTTTACTGAACAGTTTTTTTTTTTTAAATTTTGCGATTTTCCCCCTAAAAACAACGACGAATTTCATTAAATTTCGTATACTAACTATAAACTTTGTCAATTATATTTTGAAAACTAGAGTAAAAGAAAGTTGTGTATTTGAAATAATAAAAAATATCAAGAAATATGTAACATTCCCTTGCAAAAGGATATTTCAGGTAGAAGACCACTATTGTCTTTTAGAGTTCATGAACTAGTTACCATTGTCTTACCCCCTTTTTCTCACAGGGGAGGAATTGAACGAACAATTAGAAGACATTCCTTCAAGCACAGTTTTGTTGTAGACACCAAGGAGAACACATCAGGACTGTGCCAGTTTAAGTTATAAGAGTTTATTCCAACTAAATTCAGTAATTAATTATTATAGCTGTGTTATTGAATAGCATTAAAATATCTTTAAAGAATATATATTTAATTTAATCTACCAGTGTTTTCTTGATTATTTCTTAATACTTCTATCTCGTATATCTCAAACATATATACTTACAAGCCCTTTTACAAAACCGCTCGTGCTACTACAAACATACAACACCACATTCACATCAAAAACATTACATTTTTGATCTCGATTCACATTCCACCATTTTAAATTTCTCCTACCGCAATACGAATACCAATTAATGGGCAAAAGATTTTAATACTTCTTCAAAGGATTTCTGTAATATTTGATAGTCCCTATTTAATATTACATTTAGTATTTATGGATTTGTATCTTTAGTCGAGAGGATGGAGATGCAGGCTAACCTCAGAATAGGTAAGGTGGTGATTGGATGAAGGTTTGGTTAGGGTATGAAAATCCAATTAACCTGGCTAGGGAAAATCTCTAAGGTTGGGTAATATCTTCGTTACAAATTCTGTAAGAGAAACTTAGAGAGTAACTTAAGAGAGTGGAGCAATGAATCCGTTTTGTCTGGTATTAAAGAACATATGATTAGTATCATCAAAATAAAGAGAGATGAATCTGCTAGTAGCTAGTGCCATCAACCACGGTTATAAAGTGTAATTTTCTGGAAACATCTATACTAAATTGATCTTATAACAGATCAACGTATTTCACATTTCTTAAACCAGTTATTTTTTTTAAACCTGCAGTAATTAATTAGTTGTATTATTATAATTGACTTTTTGTTAAACACACCCAATAGCCCAATAATTATACTAACCCCCAATGATCCCAAACCAAGAGTGATTTCACAAGAATATAAGATGGAAGGGTACAACAAGGTAACTTCCATGAATAATTTTACATTAATTAATTGAGAATAAACTTTGAAATTACAATGAATCCATCTTTGTCCTAGGAATAACTTATCTATTAGAGATATTTTCCATATTAGCCTGCCTCATTTTGTGGTCATCGATCGGTTTTGGGAGTTCTCCTCTCATTAGGATGTCTTGATAGAATAGTAAAATAACACAGACATGCACACAGATGGGCAAAACAGTAATCATAAATTAGATTGATGACTAATAAACTAATAATCTATATTTCTAGTGACTAACGAATACAAATTGATCACTTAAAAAAAAAAAACTTCACTAATAAAAAAAATGATTATTAGTCTATTAAAAAATGTGACTAGACGAATGATTAATCAATCATTTTTCAAAAAAGAGATTTATTAGTCTTAGATTTGTTGTAATTCTTAGTTACATTTTTTATTGAAGTGATTAATGTAAAAAGTGATTAATGAGTAAAAAAATGTAAATTAAATGTAGATCTTTTCGTGGGCATCGCCTCTGAAAATAAATACCTCAGATGCAGGAGAGCGAAAAATAAGGAAATTACAATGGTCAAAATAGCAATGGTAGTAGATGTTTACTTTATTAGTCACATTTTGTGAAAAACAGATTAATAACTAACTACATATTGATGAAGTGAGTATTAACTACTCACTGACTAACAAAACTATCTGTGACTAATCAATCACTTCTACGAAATAACTAATAAATCAAGTTTACAAGTGACTAATGAAAAATATTTCCGACTGATGATGCAACTAATCTATAGTTAATGAGTGATATTAGTCGTTTTGTGCCCACTTTTTCTTGCACAGAGAAAAAATCACTATATACACTCGTGTTAACTGATAACCTATAAAGATAATTGAGAGCAACAATATTCAATTATTGTCTGAAGATGCCACTAGCGTCCGCTCTAGGAGTGGGCAACCCGGACATTTGTCCGGGCCGGTAAAATTTAGGGGCCCCATTTTGGTTGTAAGTGTGAGAAAAATATTGCTGGTTAATATTGAATTAATAGAAAATTTCACTTATCGATTTTTTCCTTTGCTAAAAATTTTCAATTTGTAGCAAACTTATATTGTTTATGTGTAAATGCTAAAAATATTTACACTATTATTGAAAAATTGACGCAGAATTTGTAAATGACGATGCTTGAACTTGTTTGAACATGCATATACTTATCTGAAGAGAATAGTATTAGCACGCAAGCAGAATGCTGCTTCAGCTTGTGTTTGAACATGCATAAACTTACTTAAATAAGAGAAAGTAAAAATATATATGTGCATTTATTCTGAAAGTGGCGGCAATTTGTCTTTTTTGTCCAGGGCAGCGTAACCGCTAGAGCGGGTGCTGTAGCCACTGATATAATATAAAACAAAAATAAAATTTACAACTTATCGTTCCCTTATAAACATTACATTTTTTTATCCTTTGTGAGGACGATTTAGTACCTGGGAAGGATTAGTCGTTAAAGGATGCTGCGATACTGGCACTTCAAAATCTTATTTACCATAAAAGTATATAAAATATTTTGACAAAATATAGATGAACGTTTCGATAAATTAGATTAAATTACATATTCCGCCACGAATAAAAACTGGATTTTTTTATTTCCTTTTATACTTATCCGTCAGGTGAAAATCAGAATGCAAAAACAATGAAGGTTGCTGCCGTACGCAGAAAAAGCGTTAGGAGTGTACCAGGCGGGTTTTAGAGTGGGCAAGTCAACGACAGACCAAATTTTCTCACTCCGCACAATTCTGGGAAAAGCCCATTAATACAAAATAACGACACACCATCTGTTCGTTGATTTTGAAGCTGCCTACGACAGTATCTTCAGACCAGCCCTCTACGATGCCCTTCTAGAAATTGATGTTCCACCCAAACTGATGCGTTTAATAAGGATGACAATGCAGGACGTGCAATGTGTAGTGAACATACATGGAGAGATGTCTGAACGGTTCACAACGAAACGAGGAGTTAGTCAGGGGGACAGCCTGGCGTGTCTTCTCTTCAACATTGCACTAAACAAAGCGATACGCATTTCAGGAGTTCAAGTTGGTGGAACAATATTTAACAGGAGCGTTCAGCTGCTCGCATACGCCGACGACATCGATTTAGTTGGTAGGTCAGTAGATGCAGTTAAGAGGCATTCATTAGCTTAGAAAGATCTGCACGTCAAATGGGTCTGAAAGTCAATGAGAAGAAAACGAAGTACATGTGCACTGGGACAGAACAAGCGAGTGAAATCACTGTCTCCGGCTATACGTTTGAAGTAGTTGACAAGTTTATATACCTTGGAAGCCAGGTAGACCGCAACAACGACATGCAATCTGAAATAAAGAGAAGAATAGTTGCGGGTAGTAGGTGTTATTTTGGGCTACTACAATTTATGAAAAGTAGGCTGATATCTCGTAGTTCCAAGATCAGGATATATAAGACCCTTATACGACCAGTTCTAACTTATGCCTCGGAATGCTGGACCATAACCAAAGCTGATGAGCTAAGTCTCCAAAGATTTGAAAGAAAAATCCTAAGAAAAATTTTTGGGCCTATTCGTGATGGAGAAATATGGAGACAAAGATCAAATAATGAATTAGCCCAGCTTTACAAAGATATAGATGTCGTTCGGCATATAAAGATCAGCAGGCTCAGGTGGGCGGGCCATGTTGCCAGGATGTCTGAAGGGGAGATCCCAAAAAAGTTGTTGGACGACAGGATCTACCACAAACGTAGGAAGGGCAGACCCAAGGTCAGATGGAGTGATAATATAACGAATGATGCTAGGTCCCTTCTGGGTGTGACAGATTGGAGATCGGCGGCGCAAGATAGAGACAGATGGCGGACTATGTTGGAGGAGGCCAAGACCCAGTAATGGGTTGTAGCGCCATGTAGGTAGGTAGGTAGGTAAAAACAATGAAGAGAAAAGAAAATGTAATTATAATAAAATTATTATTTTAATATAATTATTTTCCCATCATAACATTACAATATAGGTTTTTGTTTTTATGCGAAATACTTAATATTCTTTCAGATACAATGAAACAAATATATAAAACTTCTTTTTCTTGAGCTACAACTTTCTTATTAACTGACATTAGTGTCTGATTCCATATAACTTTATAATAAATTATTTCTCAGTCTTAATCCAATTTCCTTCTAGTTTTCTGTTCACGTATTATATTAAAATTTCGTTTGCACTTATCTAAATATTTATTTAGTTACATAAATATATTGCATGCACTGCAGCTATCATCACTGTTTTTTTTTAATATTGTCATTTTTATTTCCAAAAAAAAAAAAAAAATGATTTCTGATCAATTTTCTAAATAAATCCTAACAAAAAAAATTCGGTGATGGACAGTGTTGTCCGTAACGAGAAAACACTGTCCGGAGGCCGGCAGTGCACCGAGAAGGCTCCGGGCGCCAATGACCATAGTTGTTGACGCGTCTTAAATTAAAAAAAAAAGGGAAAAATTAATTGACACATCATTTCCTAGCTAGAAAAGGCTTATTTGGGGATATTTTCAATATAATCAAATTTGCCTCTGAAATTTATTTATATTTATAGTATCAGAGACATTTTCCGTGGTAGCCTGCTTCATTTTGTGGTCATCGACCGGTTTCGGGCGTTCGCCCATCTTCAGGATCACACATCTCCTAACTTTTAGGAGTTAGTGTGAAGCTAAGTTACTCTAAACGAGTCTGTGTTGTCACACTGTCTAAAAAACGCATCCTGAAGATGGGCGAACGCCCGAAACCGGTCGATGACCACAAAATGAAGCAGGCTACCACGGAAAATGTCTCTGATGCTTTCCAGCTCTGCGGAACCAACCACCACAACATATATTTATAGTATTTATTTATTTATTTATTATTTATTTGTAATGTCAGGGAATTTCCTATACAAACAGAGTCAGGCTATATTTTATCAATCATTACTAATAACATATTTTATATTTACAAATATTTAAAAAAAAAAGAGAGAGATAATACGTGCTTACAAATAAAATAGAATAAGTAAGTAAATAGATAACAAGGGAAGGGAATAGCTAAGTGGTTAGTGTAATGGCATGGAAAGTCATACCAATGTCAAAGTGGTTCCAGCCAGCTGCTATCTTAACAAAGGATGGCAGTAATAAAAGAGCAATTTATAACCAGCGACCTAGCAGGCCCCGTCTTCAAGACAATGCCGGCCAAACAAACAAAGCCCTTTTCAATACTTTTCATCAAAGCAAGCACCGATAAGGTTGGCCACTGACCTAAATAAGGTCAGCAAACTACGAAGGTCGCACACTAGGACAGATGTCTGGTGTGAGTGTGGCCAACACTGATATATAAACTCTATCATATACAACGAGAGATTATTTATATCTTATACGACGATACGAGCATGTCCATATACTCGAGCAGCAGTTTACGCGACTATACACAGTTTCATTTAAACTTATCATTTAGTAGTGCATCTTAGTTCGTTTATTTTATCATTCTAATTTATTACTTATTTATCTTCTATTTATTCCTAAGTATTTGCTAGTTATTAGTTACCATTTATACGTTAAAATTACTGTTAAAATACAGTTTATTTTTATAAAATCCGTATTAATAATTCGAGCTCTAACTTCCAAAATCTCTCAACTAACTTCCGCCCTCTTCAAGACATCTACTATATCAGGAATCACATCAAACGATTCCATTACATTAGCGTACTGGACTCCCATGCGGAGAGCCTGGGTTTGAGTGCTTCCCTTAGATTTTTTTCTTCCTAGGAGCCTCTACAGCTCACTGTCCGGTGATGGACAGTGTTGTCTGTAACACTGTCTGGAGGCCGGCACTGCCTGAGAAGGCTCCGGGCGCAAATGACCTTAGATGTTGACGCGCCTTAAATTTAAAAAAAAAAAAAAAAAAAAAACAGGAAAAAATGAAAATAAGCTTCTTTAGAAAAATTAGTTTAAATTAACTGTAGAAATTAAACCTAAAAAATAAAATTTAAAAACAACAGTTTTGAAGTAGTGGCACTGTAACAAGGCACTATTTTATCATTGAAATTACTAGTACTAAATTACTCGTATTGTGTTTAATTATTTCTGAAGAACGATATCTTATTTTAAGGCAATTGAAGTATAACAGAATAGGTGTCTGATATGGGATTCATTGTTTGAGGAGAGAATATTAGAAAAGTAATTTATTGAAGTGGAGTTTACGAACGGAATGTAGTGATTATGTATGGAAGAATAGCTAGGGCCGGCAACTATTAAATGTAGGAGGCAGATCTAAAGCGTTAAAATTACAAACAGAGCACATTTAGTAAGCAGATAATGTTATTCTGATTTGATGTTTACCAGACTGTTTTAATTGAGTGAATATGTTGATTATATTGAAGGGAATATTGAGGTTGATGTAGGATTTTTACATTTACAGTAAACGCTAAAAAAAAAAAATAAATCGGATACTGTTGCCTATGAATTGTAAATGAAGTCTAGACTTAATCCAATTATATTCGAAATTACAACTACTCCTCTTGGCCCTGCCAACTTTTTTAACTTTCTCTTACTGTCAGCAAGAGGAAGTATTGTAATCGTGTCAAATTTTCTATATCGAGTTTTCACCGGAAATATCCGTTTTGAGGTCCCCTGAGTCCAAAAAAGTGGTTTTTAGCAAATGGTTGTGTTTGAGTGTGTGTATGTGAACAGCATAGCTCAAAAGCGAAAAACCGTAGAAAGTTGAAACTTGATATTCCGTTTAGGTATCACCATGGGATCTGACAGTGGCTCATCTGCCAAAATTCCTTAACCGGAAGTACCACTTTACTAATTGCTTTTTTTTTACATTTTTGCGTTTTTCTCAAAACTGGCTCTGACGATTTATTTGAAACGTTTCTCTGGGAAAATTCATTTACGGACAGTTATGGGGGTGTGGGGTTAGGTTTTCATCTAAAGTGCTATTTCAATTGTTTGTTAAACAATTCTATCATCTAAATAACGTTAATTAGAATTGAATATGGTGTTGAAATTCCGAGTTTCAAAAAAATCGGATAACCGGAAGTGCATTTACTTTACCACTTTACTAAATGATTTTTTTCACTTTTTCACGATTTTCTCAAAAATGTCTCCGTTGATTTTTTTGAATCTTCTTATATAAACTAAACATACAAAGATCTACAACTTTTATTTGAAACATTGTTCTGAGAAAATTCATTTAAGGGCACTTTTAGGGGAGGGGTGGGGTTATGTTTTTCTCTAATGTGCTATCATAGTTGATTATTATACAATTCTATCATCCAAACAAAATTAATTAGAAATAAATAGTTGACCAAAATTCCAAGTTATAAGAAAATCAGTAAACCGGAAGTGCGCTTTTACTGGACAGTTTTTTGAGTTTTCGACGAATTTCATTAAATTTGTCAATTATAATTTTGAGAACTGGAGTAAGAGAAAGTTGTGTGAGTGTTTCACGCCGGGTTTTTTTTTTTTTTTTTAATGAATGTAAAATATTATAATTTACAAGCTTGTACAACTATAGCGAGCACCTTAAAAATTAAATTTACTAATTTCCACGTTTTCTAACTGATGATAGGGGAAGGTTTTTTAGGAGGACGTCATCTATGGTTATTGGCACCGGACCGTGTTCTCTTGTTACAGACAACATTGTCTATCATCGGACAATGAGCTATAGAGGCTCCTAGGAAGAGCAAATCTAAGGGTAGCACTGCTGGACTTAAACTCGGGACCTCGAAATTACAAGTCCAGCCTCTACACTGAATTAATCTCTTTCCTGAGGGGAAATATTGCGGTAGTGTCAAATATTCGAAATTGAATTTTCAAAGGAATACAGATTTTCAGTAAAAAAAAAAAGTCTTTAGCAAATGTTCTCTGCGTTTTGTGTGTGGGTGAACAATATATCTCAAAATCGAAAAATTACACAAGTTCAAACTTGTTATGCCGTTTAGGTAATAGCATCGTATCTGCCATGAAAGTTTTGGTCACTTTTATATGAAACATTTCTACTTATCAATGGAAGTTAAATATTACTATGTCGCATAATATTCAAATATGCGTACAAATATTTTTCCTGGCGAACTTTATATATGAGCTTATACAACTGGGAAGCCAGGTAGAACATACTTGACTGAAATTTGCCCAACAGGAGATAATACTCCAGTAATAGCAGATAATAGGAGATAGTTAAAGCTTCAGTAATCTTAAACGTCCCTTTTGGAATCCTGTCTAACTATAAAAAAATAACAACTTAGTGCAAAAAATAGTTTAGTGCATTTTTAGCTTAAAATAAAGTGGATAATGCAGTGAAAGGAACTATTAGGCATTGTTTAGGTACAGGGAACCGTTACAGAAGTGTTCATAGAACTTAGTCAACTTTGTCTTTTTGCCCCAGGGGAGGATTTGAACTACAAAGAGAAAGCATTCTTTCAAGAGAGAGTCTAAGTTCTGCACTCAACCAGGACAGTCTGAATTAGACATTCAATCAGAACACTTGTCTCAGAAGTTGCTCACTTAACTTCAGTGCCAGTTATAACAGATTAGCATTTTTCGCGTCAACATCTATGGTCATTAGCGGCCGGAGCCTTCTCGGTGCACTGCCGGCCTCCGGACAGTGTTCTCTCGCTACAGACAACATTGTCCAACACCAAACAGTGAGCTGTAGAGGTTCTAGGAAAAGAACAATCTAAGGGTAGCTAGCACTGGACTCTAACCTGGGACCTCCGCGTGGGAGTCCAATGCACTAACCACTTAGCTACAATTAATTAAACACTGAGCTAATAATTGATTTAACAAGCATATTATTGTGATATTGTAAAGTATTTAAATTTACATAGAAAATTAATATATTTATTTCAAAAACAGTGGTGATCTCTTGCTTATTTTCTAATACCTCTCTCACTTTAAACATTCACAGTCACAGGCCCCTTTACAAAACCGCTGCGTGCTATAAGCTACTACAACTACCACACAAACAACATACATCACACCAAAAACATTTTATTACACTGACCGTGATACGCTACTCTCGTCGAATATCGTACATAGGGCTTGCAGAGGTAGTTAATATGTGCAGCTATTTGGGTTAGGTAAACTCTAACAACACCATCACTTATTTACTTCGTGTGTGTGTGTGTGTGTGTGCTGTCTTCAAAAACAAAAAATAGCAGGAAGCCCAAACTTAATATTCCTTCGAGAACCGCATCAGACACCAAGATTTCCGGTAAAATCCATCAATTGGAAGGGCGGGATCCTTTACTGAATATATATATTTTTTTTTGCAGTTATTTGAGATTTATTCGAAAATGGCTTCCAACGCAATTCTTTAAATTTACTTTTAGTTTAATATGGTTATTACCATTTACATAATTATTAAAATATACATTAAAAGAATTTCTAGAATTCCAAATTACTAGAGAAATTGGTTAAACGGAAATGCTACTTTACACTTTTTGAGTTTTTTTTTTAATTTACTCGAAAACGATAATAGCAATTTTTCAGTGAACCTGAAATCTATCACTACATATAAAACAGTGATTTTTAGACCCTTGCATGGCACTTTCTAGGTTTCAGTTGCAGATTGGGAAGCGATTATGCCACATAGCTAACGTTATTTTAAACAACATGAAGAGTTATCTGGATGGGAGAGGTTGTGGATTAGCGATTTGACGCTTGGGTTCGGGTGATTTACTACTATATTGATATAGAAATTTTGGAAAATGGGTTTAGATTATTTTCCTTGACATAGGGAACTTTGAGATTGTAAGGGTGTTGTGAGGAGATGTAGGTTGTTGCTTGATGAGTGATAAATAACACCTTAAGATTTGGTTTAAGATATATAATTGATATATATGTATATGACTGACTGCCAAGGACTTTACACTAACTGACTGAACTAAACTGACAGACTCAGTGGCTAAGAAGATATGAACGGAACGATGTTAAACTGATGTGTAAATCAACAGAATTCTATCTGAATGATGTCTCATTGCCTATCTCTCATATATATATATATATATATATATATACACTGGCCGAGCCTCTCCTCTCTTTGCGAGAGGGGCTGTTTCTCTCCGCTAGAGAGGATGAGAGGTGGGTGTTCACTACCCCTCAGAGATCATGCTGGAATATGAGGTTGGAAATCTTGACTATTCGGCGAAGGACTTTGGTCACGAAGGATTGTATAGGTTTCACATTAGAAGGTTTGTCGGAGTCCCACAATACTCTTTCATTACTTCATAATGTTTTATAAATTAGGATCTTGTTTTGGATCGTTGTGATGGATTTAAGTCGAAGGAGTTTCCTTAGTAATCCGTAACGTTCTTTAGGTCCCTATTTTTTTAACACTTCTCTGTGGGCTGATAATTATTTAATTACACAATAGAAACAATTTACATGCCTTGACTTAAATAACTTAAACAATCTTCGATAGAATAATAAAAAAAAAAAAAAGCTATCTTAAAAGTATCTATTTTCAATTAAATACGGTAAATGTGAATATAAATTTTATTCTAGAATAAAACAATTATATTTAACAACTATTATCCAATTTATTGCTTTCTAAGATGGAAAAAAAAAAAGAAGCGAGAGACAGGTCATTTAAAATGAAAGTAATTGCAGCTATAAATCGTGGAACTCCATCTTCATTTTTACAATTTTATTATGCAATAAAGTGGAGTATTATGTAGAGCTCGACATTATGGCGGATAGACGAGCAGAGGGTGGTATACTACATCCACTGTTGGAGAATGATAGAACCAGTGTTAAGAAGGTGCTGAAGTATAGTGTATGATGGAGTGAACAGGATACTAAGCTAGCTACTTGTATCATTGTTATCCTTCCATTTGTGTGTCCTACCTGCAGTATGTCAAAAGTGAGCATTATGTTATTACTACATATTATATGTTATGTTGGTATTATTACCCCCTATAAATAGGGAGAAGTTAATATTTGACATTTGGATATTATCATGAAATCCATCAGCCGGCACTATTAGTGAATGATTATCAAGCTTTTTACATCAAACCTCTCTAACCATTTTTTACTTACTCTTACTCCTAGTAACAGGAAGTATTGTAATCGTGTCAAATTTGCGATATCGAGTTTTCACCGGAAATATCCGTTCCAAGGTCCTTTGAGTCCAAAAAAGTGGTTTTTAACAAATGGTCCGTGTGTGTGTGTGTGAACAGCATAGCTCAAAAATGAAAAATCGCAGAAAGTTCAAACTTGTTATTCCGTTTGGGTATCACCAGGAGATCCGACGGGACGCCAGCGGTCAAAATTCCTCGACCGGAATTATCATTTTACTGAATGTTTTTGTTTTGTTTTTTTTCACTTTTTTTGCAATTTTCTCGAAAATGGCTCCAACGATTTTCTCTAAACTTACTGTATCAACTACACCTACAAAGATCTACAATTTTTATTTGAAACATTTCTCCAGGAAAATGCTTTTAAGGGCACTTTTAGGGGAGGGGGTGGTGGGTTTGTCCTTTAAAGTGCTATTTCAGGTTATTATACAATTCCATCAGCTAAACAGTATTAATTAGAATTAAATATGTTGTTGAAATTCTGAATTTGAAAAAAAAATCGGAAGATCGGAAGTGCGTTTTTACTAAAATGTGCTTTCCATTTTTCTGGTATTTTTTTTTTACTTTCTTGCAATTTTCTCAAGAATGGCTCCGACGATTTTCTTCAAACTTGGTATATCAACTACACATACAAAGAGCTACAATTTTTATTTGAAACATTTCTCCGGGAAAATGTATTTAAGGGCACTTTTAGGGGAGTGATGGGGTTACAGCTTCCTGTAAATTGCTATCATTTGTAAGTCCGTGATGATTGTACAATTCTATCCTCCAAACAAAATTAATTAGAGACAAATAGATGGCCAAAATTCCGAATTTTAAGGAAAATAGTAAACCGGAAGTGCGCTTTTACTGAACAGTTTTTTCAACTTTCGACGAATTTCGTTAAATTTGGTACACAAACTATAACATTTGTTAATTATAATTTTAGGAATAGTAGTTAGAGAATGTTGTGTGAGTGTTTCACACCAGATTTTTTTTTAATATAAGTTTTATTTTATTTTTATTTTAAATGCTTCTTTATTGAATATATAATTATATTGATTTTGTTTTTAATCAAAAC
Source organism: Triatoma infestans (assembly GCA_011037195.1). Classification (NCBI taxonomy): domain Eukaryota; kingdom Metazoa; phylum Arthropoda; class Insecta; order Hemiptera; family Reduviidae; genus Triatoma; species Triatoma infestans. The sequence goes on from JAAEAF010007389.1 coordinate 21,463, forward strand.
AGGAATTGCAAGAAAAAAGTACTTAATAATTATTTCAGCTTTAATTTTTATTTTATTTCATCTCAACGTTTCGATGTTAATATTAACATCATTTTCAAGGGAAATTTGTTATGTTATTATCACCTGTGAAATGTTTATAGAAAAACATGCTGCAATAAATTTTTACTTTCTCTTACTCCTAGTAAGAAAGAGAAATTAATTGTAATCGTGTCAAATTTTCAATATCGAGTTTTCACGGAAAATATCCGTTTTGAGATCCCCTGAGTCCAAAAAAGTGGTTTTAGAAAATGGCGTGTGTGTGTATGCGCGTTTGTATGTGAACAACATAGCACAGAAACAAACAATCGTAGAAAGTTCAAACTTGATATTCCGTTTAGGTATCACTATGGGACCCGACAGTGGGTCATCTGTCAAAATTCCTCAACCGGAAGTACCACTTTACTAGTTTGTTTTTTTTTTTTTCACTTTTTTGCAATTTTCACAAAAATGGCTCTGACAATTTTCTTGAAACTTGGTATATCAACTACAAATACAAACAGCTACAACTTTTATTGAAACATTTCTCCGGGGAAATTCATTTGGGGACGGGTGGGGTTAGGTTTTACTTTAAAGTGCTATTTCAGTTTACTATACAATTCTGTCATCTAAATAATATTAATTAGAATTAAATATGTTGTTCAAATTCCGAGTTTAAAAAAAAATCAAATTATTTTTTAGTTTTCTAGTATTTTCTCGAAAACGGCTCCAACAATTTTCTTTAAAGTAGTAATGTGTTCTATACATATAAAGAGCTACAACTTTTATTTGAAACATTTCTCCTGATAATATCATTTAAGGGGGCTTTTGGGGGAAGGGTGGGGTTATGTTTTTCTCTAAAGTGTTGTCATAGTTAATTATACAATTCTACCATCAAAACAAAATTAATTAGAAATAAATTAATGGCCAAAATTCCGAGTTTCAAGAGAATTAGTAAACTGAAAGTTCGCTTTTACTGAACATTTTATTCAGTTTTCGACGAACTCCAAGGAATTTCATTAAATTTGGTACACAAACTATAAAATTTGTCAATTATAGTTTTGAAAACTGGAGTAAGAGAAAGTTGTGTGAGTGTTTCACTCTAGATTTTTTTTTTTTTATATTTTAAATACTCCACATTGTGGCTATTTATGTCCCAAATTAAATGTTGTAGAATATGTGTCGTAATGTTGGATAACATCTGTTATGTTATCCGTCGTAGCAGCATATTCATTTTATTCCAGACCGGTTTCGGATTTTCGATAGAGCAAATTCGCCAAGTTCGTGTAGAGACTTCACTTCAACGTAATGTTTTTGTTACACTCACATTTGTTGGTTGTATGTTGGAATGTATGGCACATATACTTATGTGCCATAGGTTATAAGATTATGTTACTATTTATTTTTTATTTATTTTTATTTATTAATGTTTATTGAACAGGAATATTTTTACATTGGTTTATGTAAGGGTGTTGTGAGGAGATGTAGGTTGTTCCTTGATGAGTGATAAATAACACCTTAAGATTTGGTTTAAGATATATAATTGATATATCTTATCTGCAAGGACTTTACATATATCTGTCTGCCAAGGACTTTACACTAACTGAACTGAACTGAACTGACCTATCTGAATGATGTACACATCAGTTTAACATCGCTCCGTTCATATCTTCTTAGCCACGTCAATCTGTCAGTTCAGTTCAGTAAAGTTCTTGGCAGACAGTCATATACATATATATCAATTATATATCTTAAACCAAATCTTAAGGTGTTATTTATCACTCATCAAGCAACAACCTACATCTCCTCACAACACCCTTACAGTTTATATATACAATAATTTAACATTATTATTGCTTTGGATATTATGCGTCAGCAGAGTTGCAAATGTGAACTTACATTTTAAGAATCAATTAGCAGTTTTTTATAAATTATAATAATATATAAATATAATAATTAAAAATAATAATAAAAACAAGAGAAAATACTTATTAAAGAAAAAAAATTCTATTTTTTAATTAATATTAATTATAATTAAATTCACTAACTATAATATAATCCTCTTTATATAATATAATGCCTCTTTCGAAAATCCGACTAAGGCAGTCCAGTTTTGGCCGTTCAGAAGATTTAGCAACCCATTTTCCGATAGGGAATATTTATTAAAATATCTATATCTGTATGGCTGCAATATAGGACAGATAGCCTTTCATTTTCTATTTCTCTGCAGTTACAGAGAGAACAGAGCTGACATTCTTCAGGCCTAAATGGTCTATAATTTAAATTTAACAGCTCACACCGAGCCTTCAGTATTAGCTTAACCTCATTTAATGGCCAACAATCTATATAACTAGAACTATTATAATCTAACAAGGGGTATAACCCATGCGAAACACCTTGCCTTGCATTTACCTCCGCATTAGCTCTTTCTTCTCGGTTTATGTTAACAATTAGCTCCTCTATACTGGATTCCCAAACTGTCACTATAGTGTCACCATCTGCGAATAATTTTTTAAAGAAGAATCTTTGTAATTTTTCTCTTGTTCGTACTTATTATACCCCCAAACTTGGGCGGCATAACACATGACAGTCCTCGATACTGCATTAAACACCTTCACCTTGGTGGCAAGAGGTACCTTACTGTTACAAAACACATTCTGCCAAGTACAATTAATCCCGAGTTTCGCCGAAGAGAGCTTTTCTTTCAAGTGATAGTTAACGGTTAAAGTAGGAGTAAGATGAACACCCAAGTACTTGTAATTGTTTACAATTTCTATCTTTTTACCATCAAAGTCCCAGCTTCCCCCACACCTTCCACCTTTTTTCTTACAAATCATTATTTTTGACTTATCGAGATTAACCTCGAGTCCCCAAGTTTTACAGTATGTACACAAATTGTTTATCATGTGTTGCAGTTTATCCGGCCGGTCGCTAATCAAAATTATATCATCTGCGTACATTAGCAGATTCACTTTTTTGCCGCCTATATTTATACCACCTTCTATTTCTTCAACTAAATCATTAATATAGATGGAAAACAATATTGGTGATAAAAGACACCCTTGCCTAAGACCAATGGTGTATCGAAAAAATCCGACATGCCATTATTAGTCCAGACAGCCGCTCGCGTATTTTCGTATAAGCGTTTTACTATATTAATGAATTTATTAGAAATACCGTACTTAGACAACTTATAGAACAACAGATCTCTCGGAATAGAGTCAAATGCAGCTCTGAAATCAACAAAAAAACAAATATATCCGGTTCGCAGAACGTTCTACCAATTTTAATTTTATTAAATTGATTAAGCAGAAGATATTATCGATAGTGGAATACCGCTTACGGAAACCTGCTTGAAATTCGGAGATCACGTTACGCTCCTCAATCCAAATTTGAAGTCTATTTAACAATAATCCTGTAAATAATTTTGCGTCTGTATTTATAAAGGATATACCCCTATAATTAGAGACCTGGCTGGAATCCCCTTTTTTGTATAAAGGAAATATGAGAGAATCCTTAAAATTACTTGGAATACGGAAAGTATTGTATATTTTATTAAAAACTGTAACTAAGTTATTTAAAAAGCAATCAGGCGCATTTTTGAAAAACTCATATGGGATCCGGTTTATACCAGGGGCCTTGCCGTTTCTTGCTTTTCCCAGAACCGCCCTTAACTCCGACATTGAAAAGTCACTGTCCAATAATTCGTCTTTATATATGGTTCACAGTGGGATATTAAGGGTGTATCAATTTGCCTGCTATATAAATTTTGAAAATAGATTTCAAAATCATTAATACTAATACTTTTATTACACTAAAAATTGTTTTGCTTAAATATTTTTATAGTCAGCCAGAATTGTTGCGAATCTTTAACATTTTTCAATTTTTCAATCAATTCATCAAAATATTCTTTTCGTTTTAAACTACAAACATTCTTGTACCTTTTATTACAATCTAAATATAATTTTTTCATAACTAGAGAGTTATTTCTTTTATATCGTCTTAATAATTTAAGTGATTTATTTCTCAGTTTAAGGCAGCTCCAATCAAACCATTCTTGATTTTTCTGTAAAATTACACTAAAATTTTTAACCTTAACTGCTGAGATTTTTTTAATCGAATTGGTTAATTTAAGTAAAAATATTTCTGGTTCATTTGCCAACCATTCATTCCCCAGTCAGTAATTCTGCTTCTAATTTATTTTTAAAATGCTTACTGTCCATTTCCGACCATACTAATTTTGGCAATAGAGGCAACGGTGTCTCATCAGAACTATCCTCATTTGTTTTTATGGTTAGAACCAGAGGTAGATGATCCGAGAATATTTCCGGAATGACCTCAAATTTATCAATGGATGACAATAATGATTGACTTACACAACACAGGTCAATTACCGAGGAGCCTATGGCTCCAACAAATGTTAATTCCCCTTCCTCATCCCTCTTGGTTCTCCCATTTAAAATAACTAAATCATTGTTTTCACAAAATTCAATCCATAACTTTCCCTTAGAGTTAACACAATTATCTTTGGATTTACGATGCTAACTGGTACTCAATAGAGGTTTTCGCATTGTAGACTTTAAATCATTTCGTCGATTTCGTGTCGTTTCTTAGAAATTTCTCGCATTTAGTAGCGGCCCATTACTACGATATATTTCAAATTAGGCTTGTAATAACATAGAAATCAAAAATCGTATATTTCCCCCTTCTTGTAAGTTTCAAGGGTAAACGGGTGAATACAATACCTAAAGTATCTTATTAGTAACTCTTATTTTCGAAAGCTTTAAAATAGCTTTGCCATGCAAATCTACAAAGCTACATTTTTTAGAAATAAATTTTAATTTTTTATAACCATATATCGCGCCTCCACAAGCTCTACCAAATACTGAACGCCTAACTGCCGGGACAAAAAACAGGGTAAAATCATTTAAAAAATTCTCACATAACTCAAAATCTTGTCTTTCTATAAATGTTTCAAATAATAAAATTATATCAAATCTTCTTAAAAAATTAAAAAAATTGAATTCATTCTTTTTATTCTTAATACTCGCAATGTTATACGCCAAGATTGAAATTCCATTTTCCTTTCCGGGTTGAATACCATTTTCATTTTCTAGGTTCCTCTTCTGTTCCCAAACATTCTTTTGATAAGTGTTGCCTACGAAAAAGAGGTTTCTGAGGCGGCGATCTTTCAACCTTTCTTTTTTTGGATAGACTCCTTTTTTTAATTAATTTCCCTTCATTTAGCCAGCGTCTGAGCGTACCATCAGAAGGCTGATCTGTGCCTGTGGCATTTTCTCCTGCGCTGTCCTCAGAAAAAAGGGCTGGTCTAGCTTCTAAGCCTGCCTGAAGTTCTTTTAATTCCCATAATTTGTCATCAATAAACAATTTATCGTACTTCATATAGACTCTTTTCTTCTCTTCTTTCGCTGCATTCCAATAAGGGTATAATTTCTTCCTTATTTCTCTCACATGCGGCGGAAAGTCTTCGGACAGTATTAGGCCTGTTCCTTTTAAATTTTTCGCTAATTTCAATACTTCCATTTTACCCCTCATTGCTAGAAACCTTATAAGTACTGGACGTTTCTTAACTGTATTGGGCCCCAATCTTTTTACCAAATCAAGTGAATTTAAATCAACTTGCGATTTAAGAAGATCTTTTAAAAATGATTCAACATTTTTCTCTAAATCGTAGATTTTTTCATTTGGATTATCAGGAAGATTAAACAAAATTAAGTTATTCTTTCTATAGTTATTCTCATATGCGGTAAAAGATTTTTTTTAGATTAGAAACCTCAGTTTTTATTGAAGATTATGTTACTATGTGTGTGTATTTAATGACAAAGTGGAATTATTGTAAATTATGATTAGACATTAGAAAATAATGTATAATAAATAGCATTTTGAAGAATAATTTATAACTAAATTCTAATGTGTTGTTAAGTATGCTCAGTGTTTTATCAAGTCATTTTTATTAGGGGGGAAGGGTGATATGCAGGCGATATATTAGGCGAGGAAAACCTAGTTGAAAACACAGATAACCTTGCAATTATTGATAACAATAATTACCAACTTTTTTGATTAGTACATACTAGTATTACTAATTAATAACACAAAGATAAATATATCAAAAATTGTATTACGACTAAAGAAGAGAAAGATAAAAAAAAAAATATACTTACTAGTGTCGATAAAACGAAAAGTGCCGACGAATCCCGAATAATTGGCGTTATTTGGACGATGTGAAGTATGTAGTTCTAATACCAGCACAGATCCAGAACTGTACAATAAACGTGGAAGTGATGGTAGCGCTGAACAGAGAAGGCCAGTCGCTGGACTCAGTTCTGACAGACGAGCACTATCCAACTCCAAGTAAACCCGCAAATAATCTCCAGTGCTGCAACTGCAATGATTAAAAATAAATAATGATTAAAAAAATTTATTTGTTAAAAGTATGCTAACAATTTTCATTTTCCAAATCATCAATAAAATCAAAGATTTATTAATATATTATTATTACAGTTATGACCTCTCAGCTTACGCACAAAAAAAAAAAAATGAACTTCCACAACTTTCTCTTATTTGAATTTTTACAATTCTAATTACAAATTTACTTCAAATTTGGAATTCCATTAAATGTTCACAGTTGGAACACCAACCTGCATGACCTTTCATTGAATCACTATTATTTTCTCTTATTTTTTTTTTTTATAAAATATATATTATATGTTGTAAAAGGCGAAAGATTTATGCGTTCTGAAGAGAGACCAGAGTTAATACCTCAAATTACATCTTCAATTTGGAATTAGGTTTCAATAGTATGTATATATATATATATACTTTAGGTTTATATTTTAAATACATATTAAAATTACTTAAACTACCGGACTCTAGATTACCTAAATTGATTGCTATTAACATTATTGAGAAAAACATTGGCTGGTTTACAGAGTGGAAGCATCTCTGTACTCAGTATCAAATGACATTGAATGAATTTTGTGGAGATGCAGTCGAACAGTGGAAGGTAACCTTAAATAATCTATTAACCAAAATAGAAACTTATGAAAAGTTAAAGTGTAAATTAAAAGCAAGACAAGCAAAATATCATAAAATTTACCCTAAATTAAAGTATAATATTGATTATTTCGCAAACAGATCTTTTGAGGATGCTAGGGTAATACTGAAAGCAAGAACTGAATCACTAAATTTGAATTACAGACCTTTCAACAGTGAGGTATGTCAGCTGTGCTCGCTTTGCAATTTACAACAGGTTGAGGATATTGTACATTTTATTGCTGTCTGTCCAATCCTCGCCCCATACAGATTTAATTATTTTGCTAAACATAAGCTCACCGAAAATGAATTGTGTGATGTTTTAAATGGTGAAAATTGGTTGAATCTGTGTTGTTTTTTGAAAGAAGCCTTGAGTTATAGAACCTTTTTAATAAAGGAGTTTAATTATGATTAATAAGGTTGCACTGTATTTAGTTTTAATGTTAACGCCTTCTTGAAATTTGAATTTTATTTGTCATTTTAGATTATTTAAAAAAAAAAAAAAAAAAAAAAATTAATATTCTTTAAGTTATCTATATAAAAAGCAACTCTGCAGACGGAGAACTCTCCAAGCAGAATAGTGTTTTATCTTTTATTTTAAATTGTTAAAATATGTATATATTTTGCTAAGAAATAAACACATTATTATTATTATTATTATTATTATTATTATATTATATGTTGTTATTTAAATGTTTAAAAAAATATCAAATGTAAAATATTTGTTAGTACACATTTGTTTGAAAAAATAAATATTAAAAATAAAAACAAATAAAAAAAAGGCAAACAGCGAAAATTGAAAGACCCTTTTCAGAGCCCTGGCAACAATAATGACGATTTGGGTTTTCGGCTTCTTCCAGAGATTGCGATTCCGACATGCCCCGGCAGTGCCCAGAGAGGGCGGGATTGTCGTCTCGCCGGGTGATGGCACTATCACTTTCACTATAAAAGTAGTGACAGAGACGGTGTACAGCCAATTGAGTTTCGACTCGACTGATATTTTTGATACTCCTACTGCCTGTTAACTGGACGAGGCCTCTAACCCATATTGTTGAGAAGGAGCCAGCAATAAATCCAATCTTTTTACAAAGTAAAAAGGCGACCGAGGAGGACTCAACAAAAGGTCTGGCGAAAACATTGGGCAAAGAAGTAAAAGAAGAATGGAAAATCTGTTCCAGACACCGCCGAAAGCGTAGCGACAGGTTGTGAACGCCGGATCGCAGTGGTGTGACTGCTGTAAGAGGCACAAGCGAACACTTGGTGAGTCGGTATCAGGGATTATCGGGGTGCTAGCCACACTGCTGGGGCTCACAAAGCCGACTACCATAGTCAGTGCTGAGAACCCTTCACAGGGCAGCCTCAAAATCACTTGCTCTACAGCTCGCACCGCAAGGTCCACACAAAAAATCACTTATTCGGGGCAGTCGATTGCCCTTCTCAGGGCTATTTTAACCGAACTTTAGACCAGGCGAACGAACGACTCTTTTTTGAGCCACCCTAATACAAACAGACATGCCATCTCGTCGCTGTGACCAATGGCATAGTTTTCCAACCTACACGCATCATGCGTAATTTGCTTGGTGCCTAATCAAGTCCTTCACCGGTACCAACATTCATTAATAATCTATATTGAATAAACCATATATTATAATCGTTTGCTGTTATAAACCTTCTCCTGAATGAAGATCTTTCTCTTTAATCAGGTCACCGTTAGTGATTTTGAAAATGAATAGGAAGTATAGATGGAATTTTTGGACTTAATTGAGTAAGTTAGATATCAATAAAAAGGGTAGCTTTATTGTTCTACATTGAATAATGGAACTAATCACTCCCCACCTTAAGTTCACTGCATTTCTCACTCAAGCTCTTAGAGGGGGCAAGCCAAGGAGCGCCTTTGGGTAAAAGATGCAGAAATTAAAGAGAGTAGGGGTGGAGAGTAGGGGTAGGGGCGGATCCAGCCGCCTACCTAAAAAGAGTGCCTGTCTCTCACTATCTATATTGAGTCACCGTCAACGTTTAACGTACTTCATTTGCACACTGTCACTCTGCCAGTCAATCTGTCACTCTCTTTTCACGCTACTATTTTTTTTCACTCTAAAATATTGTGTTTATTATTCGCAGTTAATACAAACAGCATTTAGTAAAGTCTAAGTTAAATCAACCTAAATATTTCTCTTCTGCTCAACCCTTAAAAACATTTATTACACTCTTGTTTGTAATAATATTTCAGACTTGGAAGATAAAATTACAATACAATGGAAAAGAATCAAGACAAAAGATAATTATGAAACTTGAAAACTGCAATACAAATCAAACAAACTCAATAATAATATTTTTCAGCCTAAAGCTTTTTAAAATATATACAAAGACAGGTAAAAAATAACACTCGACCTACTTGAATTTCTGCCACCAAAAACACATGCCACTGTTATTAGAGTACTCAATAAACTCTCACCTTAGTTTGCAATATAGTAAATTATAATATTGGAAATTACACGAGTATGACATCGTCCAAATTTATAATTCAAAAGTAATCCAATGCCATATTTCCTCCTTTTCACCAAAATTCTGGCCCCTTACACCAATGAAACTAGATAGAAAGTCTGCACAGTTCAAATCCCCGGAATGAAAATACGTTGTGTCATGGAATACTCCTCTTCTTCAAAGTTTCATTAAGAAAAGATTGCTGCCGACCAACTTAAGAAGTTGAAAACGAGTTTTTAGTGTTCACAAATCTGGACGTTCAATCTATAAAGTTTGTTTTACATGATTTTTGTAAACATTGAACGAATAATCACTCTTTTCTTTTTTAATTGCCTACTCATCTTGCTTTTTTTTTTTTGTTTTGCAGAAATAATATAAAACCACAGACAAAGTATTACTTCTGAAAAATCTGTTTATCATCTATCCTTGAAAAGTCCAATCACAGTCGACACAATATACGTAATAGGTACAATCTTCAAAGATACAATTACGTACAATAAAATGGTGACACAAAATAATCGAGAGATATTAATGGCAATTTCAAAAAATCCTATGCAAATCAAACAAATTATTAACTTTTCAAAAAAAAGGAATAATAATTCTTTTCAACCTTTTTTTTAAGTTTTCTTATAATATTTTTGGTCATTTATTTATATAAATGTGTTGCTTGAATAAATTTAAATCTCGCAATAGATTTAAATTATGCTTTATTTTGCATAAATATAATTTTTTTTTTTTTTATTTCGACATTTCAATGTTATTTTCAAAGGTCATATAAAAAGTATGAAACTGTAAAATAATAATTTAAAGTAAACATTTAAATAATTAAAGTTTAAAAATAAATAAATAAATAAATAAATGTAAAAACATTAAATTTTTATTGAGAGAATGTTAAAAAAAAAAAAAACTGTCTTTCTGGAATACAATTTTTAATAATGAATTTTTTATTATTAATTTCAAAACAAAATGTCTAGGTCAAATTTTAAATTTATTATTTATTTATTTATTTATTAAAAATTTTATTTATTATAACTTTATTATTTTAAAAATCTAATAGAACATTAATAAGTTTTAAATAATTAATGATTCAACATTTTTTTCGTAATGGGCACTTGTCATATCATTACCAGTATTTCAGATTTACAGAGCAGCTAAACCTACGAGACACCCAGTCAGGATTTTGTAGCTAGGAAGCGGAGTAATTCCTGTTGGTCTAGTTTCATTTGCTCACGTTTCCACATGACGTTCGTTCAGTTAACAAATCATGTTTATGATTGTGCAATTGGGAAAAAAAGAAGTTATAAGTTTGCTTAAGTAACTTTAAAAATAGAAGATAAATATATAATTTAATTTAATCAAAAAGTTGGTAATGGAAACATCTGTGTAACTATGTTATAAAGTTCCCGGCCAAGGTGGGTGGTTACTTCCTTGTACTAACAAAAATTGTATTTAGGCCAAAAAAGCACTTAAAGGATTTTAACTTGTTCCAACGATTTGTGCACAGATAATAGTGAGGCTTGCCTGTCCCAAACCATTGTATGTACTTTAGCAAACCATATAACGGAATAGAATTAGGCAAAGAGCTTCAGGGGGTATAATGTTATCTGGCACAATTGTAGACTAGGACTTGAGATCATTATGGTAATACTGTGTGCAAACCAACAACACAAACATGCACACTACTAGTTGGTGGTCATTAAAACTAACATGTATCCAGTATAACACAAATCTTAATCTAACGTTGTTGTTAAACATTCTATCTGCCCACTGTAATATTGTTATACCTACATTATTACAGTGGATTACAAAGATTTAAATATCATTTGGTACTAATGATCTAATATATTACATTTATTTTGCTTTTTACTTTAGTTAATAAGTGATAAAACTATATTATGATTTGTGCACAACTCAATATTTAAAATTTGTCTGAATTTCTATTATCTATTGTTCAGTCTTTTGGTTTTAGTTGCTTCGAAATTGCAAAAGGTGTCAGTTAACCCAAATAGAGGTACAAGATATGTTTTGTTCGTGGTCGATAACCCATAGAAATAGCCGCTGATAGGACAATATAAGTTTTATGAAGTATCCTCATTATAAGGGAATGGATTAAGCTTAGTGGTAGCGCACTGGATCTAGTAACGTGGATCTTCATGTTCAAGATTTTCTCTTCCTAGGAGCTTCCCTAGACCTCACTGTCCGGTAATGGACATGTTGTTACGAAGGAAGGGGAACTATTCCCGAAGGCAAACCAGCCAACTTCTTCACACAGAACTGATATGGGACTCTACTAATCATCATTGCGAAACCTCGACCACCACGAAACCTTTTCTCAGCTTCTGAGCGCGGAGTCAGAACTCCACCGGGCTGGCTGACGATCCCGTGGTACCATTTTGTAGAGAGAAGTCCACCGCTTAAAGGCCTAGAATGGTCACTGCCTGGCTATGGACAAGCACTGCCTGAGCATGACCTACGGTTTTACCAATCCTCCTGATTCTAGCTTGGACTAGCCATGTCATTCCAGAGCAGTGGGTTTTCCGTACCCGATCCACGGCAGCGCCACATGCATCTCCGCAGTTTTAGCCTAATTCCCCTCTAACTCCCTCTTCCACTTTCCTTCCAACAATTTTCGTGCAAAGGTCCAAACTCTCTGAACCCTTTCTCACACACCATTCCAGTCATATCAGAATCTAATCACATTGCATGCAACTTGGCCACAAACTCATTCCCAACATTACACCACAACATGCACTCAAACAAAACATGCTCCATACTTTCATCATCAGCATCACACCCACATCCTCCTATCTCACATAATCCCAGTGAATGTAACTGAAGTTTCCATGACCTCCAACCAACTGGATTACATTATAATCGGGCTCCACTCATGAAGACCTTTTGAAAATATGCTCCACCACCCATATGTCCACCTTCTCTTGTACAATTCCATCTGTACTGCCATCTCATCCTTGATTTTTTTTCCTACATCTACTTCTCACAATCACCTTTCCATTCCATTCCACATAACCATCCCTCTTAATCACGCTAATAACCCTTCTCTTTTTATCTCCAAATCCATGGGTATCATCCCAGCAATCCCCCACACAAGCATCACCAGACAATGTTCTATACCCTTTTATCATACTTAGCAACACTCTTCTCTGCTGATTCAACGACTTTCCTTTTCTCTTCACATGTAATCTATCAGTCCAAGCTCCAGCTGCATACACATCTATCACCACATACATTCTCTCATATAATTCTTCTCTCAACCTCATGACTCACACTACTTCTCCTAATCACTCTCATAAATGCCATCGTCTTCCTATAAGCCTGGCGCATCACCTCTTCCAAGTGAGCCATAATAAACATCCTTCTACTCCATGTCATGTCCAATTACTTCACCTTACTCACCGCCTTCAAAACCTTTCGCCCTTCATTATCCGGTGATGGAATTCTTGTCTGTAACGAAAGAACTGCCCGGAGGCACTGAGAAGGCTCTGGAGCGTGCCAATGACCATAGATGTTGACCCGCCTTAAATTAAAAAAAGGATATATCCTCATTATAAAATAAAGATGGTATTTGTCAAATAAAATTACATATTTTTTTTGTTCTTATGAGTGGCTATCCACATTAATCCAACTGTATAATAACAAGAAGTCAAGATTCGGAATAACGGAAAATTTCTTCAGAAAAAGGGATAATATTTTTAATTTAATTTAAGGCGCGTCAACATCTGTGGTTATTTGCGCCCGGAGCCTTCTCAGTGCACTGCCGGCCTACGGACAGTGTTCTCTCGTTACAGACAACACTGCCCATCACCGGACAGTGAGCTGTAGAGGCTCCTAGGAAAATGAAATCTAAGGGTAGCACCGCTGGATTCGAACCCGGGATCTCCGCGTTGCTAGTCCAGTGCGCTACCACTGAGCTAATCCCTTCCCTTCGGATAATATGATATATTTCTTGTTCCTCCACACCACAGAGCCACCAATATCATATGTCTTATCATTGCCACAGGACAGCTGTTAATATGTACTGCGCTTCTGACACGATCTATGCAACTACATCATTCCACTTAGCTACCATATTGAGCAAAAAGCTCCACCCAACCCCAACCCCTAGGAATTTCATATTATTTTTTTTATGCATTTTAGCAGCTGAAAAATTTTGAAGTTTGTTCTGTGTTATCAAATATAAATGACCAGATTCGCTCATTTCACATTGACTGGCTAAACACTGAATTCTTTTCATCCAAAGGGTAAATTCTACCACTGCATCAGTTAAGTGTAATATTTTTATTATACTACATTCACTATAAACTTATTAAGAAACTATATTTTTGATTTGGGGAGAGGCTATCCACCTCCTGATTCCCCGAGATCCCCTTATTACCTGATACCCAGAATAAAAGAATATTTTTGAAAGAAGATGTCTACATCCCAGTGGTTTACTGCAAATTTAATTTTTCCAAAATATGTACAATTATGAGGGCCTAAACTCAGTAAATATTTTAAAAATGGCACTTTTGAAAAGAGTCCTCGGAATACCCACACCAGCTTTATGAAAAAATAAAAATGAAGAACATTTTATAGATAAGAAGTAATCAATAGTGTTTTGCTGATTTTGACGATCAGCATAAATGGAGAAATGTGAATGTTGGATCTGTGAAGCATTGAATTGCAAGTAGCTCATTGTGAAAGAATAGATGTTCAAACAGAAAGCAATACACAAAAAAATAAGTATTAAAATCTGAAGCGATTTTTATAGTGAAGCAGCGGAGCAAAGTAGTAAAAATCGATCGGTAAGACAAGTAGAGATAGACACGGATGGGTTATCGGTAGGGATGTTTTAGTAGCGGCAATGTTGATTTCTTTGGCTGGTGTACTTGAACAGAGTGGAAAAGAGAATAGAGCTTCCTTCTTTTTATACTGTACAACAAGAGAGTACCACATATACACGCCCACATATGTACACAAAGAATACGAAATAAAACCCGGATTAGTTGTTCTTCTCAATACCGTACAACATAAGAAGTGGCAAATAAAAGGAGCTACCTTCCTTTTAGTTCGGCGAACAATCAAATAGGAATTTCCTATCATGTTTACAATGTCTTTAGTAATAACTACTTTAACTACTGATTTGGTCAGCCTTTATTTATAATACCTTTGTTTTATGTGTTTCTTTTATCCGTTATATAGAGACGTTCCCAATCTTACATGGCTTACCGTCCCATCTTCAAAAACAAAATTATTCAGTCCTCTCTAGATATAACGTATACCTTTATAAGGAATTTACATCAAAATATAGTGATACATTTGCATTCTTTTATGTTTCTATCTACATAGTAAAGAAAAATGTATTTTTAATTGAGACACCTTACAGTTTGAAATTATAAAATTCTTTATTAAAATCAACTATAACAGCGGAGCTACATAAAACCCCCTATTCGCTTCTTTATGGCCCGCTACGCCTTTAAATAAAATGAAAAAAAAATCTGGTGTGAAACACTCACACAACTTGCTCTTCTCCAGTTCTCAAAATTATAATTGACAAATTTTATAGTTTGTGTACCAAATTTAATGAAATTCGTCGAAAACTGAAAAAACTGTTCAGTAAAAGCGCACTTTCGGTTTACTAATTTTCTTGAAACTCGGAATTTCAGCCATCTATTTATTTCTAATTAATTATGTTTGGATGATAGAATTGTATAATCAACTATGATAGCACTTTAGAGAAAAATATAACCCCACCCCTCCCCTAAAAGTGCCCTTAAAAGAATTTTCCCAAAGAAATGTTTTAAATAAAAGATGAAGATCTTTGCATGTTTAGTTTATATACGTTTAATAAAGTGGTAAAGCAAACGCACTTCCGGTTATCCAATTTTTTTAAAACTCGGAATTTTAACAACATATTTAATTCTAATTAACATTATTTAGATGACAGAACTGTCTAATAAACTGAAATAGCACTTTACATGGAAACCTAACTCCACCCCTCCCCCGAAAGTGACCCTTCATTGCATTTCCCGAAGAAATGTTTCAAATAAAGTTGTAGCTAATCGTAGGTGTAGTGAATACCAAGTTTAAAGAAAATCGTGAGCTATTTTTTGAGAAAATCGCAAAAAAGTAAAAAATCCACTAGTTAACTTGGTACTTCGGTTGAGAATTTTGACAGATAAACGTAGTGCAGATCCCATGGTGACACCTAACGGAATATCAAGTTTCAACTTCTATCACGGGGTATTTCGTTTTTGAGTTCTATGCTGTTCACTACATACATAAAGATATACACACACACACACACACACACACACACACACACACACAACAGACCATTGTGCTTTAAAAAACCACTTTTTTGGACTCAGGGGACCTCAAAACAGATATTTACGGTGATAACCGATATCGAAATTGACAGATTACAATACTTCCTCTTACTGGGAGTAAGAGAAAGTAATAATTGGTATTAATCTAACACTAACACATGTGTATATATATATATATATTTTTGAAATGCCTATCGTCTTCTTTTTACTCCAACTTACTAAAAGGAAGTATTGCGATCGGGCCAGATTTGCAAAAATTGTGTTTCTACCGGAAATACATATTTTGAGGCCTCTTGAATAAAAAATAAATAAAAACGTTTTGTGAGTGTTAACCGGATATCTCAAAAACGAAAAGTCGTAAGAAGCTCAAACTTAGTATACCAGTTAAGCATTACAATTGCATCAGACTCAAAGATTTCAGGCAAAAATCCATCAATTAAAAGTGCAACTTTACATAATATTTGTTCCAGTTTTTGTGAATTTTCTGGAAATTGGGGTGGCAAAGATTTTCTTCAAATTCGTATACTATCTACACATATAAATACTGAACACTTTTCTTTTGAAACATTTTTCCCGGGAAAATTGATTTTTTCGCGGTTCGGACGGGGGAATAGTAGTAGCATTATGCTTTCCTCTAAAGTATCACTTCGGTATAATATATTGTAACGCAGCCACTGGTGCCATCTAGGAGAGAAAGCAGATATCTCAAGTTCTCCTAGTGGCCGCTAGGAAGCGCTGGCGGCGCTCTATCTCTCTCTACAAGAATCAAGGAAGTTCTAGAGAATCAAGGAAGTTCTAGTTCTCCACCGGTATAAATAGTGGGAAACAGAGAGTCTAAGAGAGTTTTTCTAGTTACAAACGAAGTGCACGTGTGTGGAAAGTGTATAAAAAGTGAACAAAGTGAATTTTTGTGGTTTAAATTGTGAATTAATTATTTATTAAGTGTTGTATTTATAATTTATTGTGTAAAGCAATAAATTGGTGTTTTCTTTATTGAAGTTTAGACCAATAAGTCCCAATTGCCTCAAGCACAGGGGTTTCAGTAACCCAGGTAACTTGCAGGCAACCCTGCAAGGGGAAAGGATCAAGATGGGTTGAGGGAGGGAATCCCCAACCTTGGAGAGCCAGGGGCTGATCAGGGTGGGCGATGGCTTCGCCACAAGCCTACGCCAAAATGTCTCTGGTTCTTGAAGTATCCGGTATGGACAGTGTTGTCTGTAACGAGAGAACCTGTCCGGAGGCCGGCAGTGCACTGAGAAGGCTATATAGATATTGACGCGCCTTAAATTAAAAATAAAAAAAAATATATATAAAATACAATCACACTCATATCTCATGAACATACATCTTGCTGCCCTTAATAATATTTGATTCATGGCTAGAGTAAGTCAAACAAGAGCTTACGATATTGTATGAATAAAGCGCTTTACATTACACTTAATTTAAAGCGACTCCATGTAAATCGTTCAGCCGAATAGAATTTTCACTTTCATAATGAGTAGATTTCCCAAATGAATTCCAAAAAGGAGCTAGTTATCTCTTAGCCTTACCGTCCCTACAGTAAATAGTCGCTAAAAATTATATAATAATAATGATAACCCAATTAAAATAAAATAATACATTTTCTGTTTTATTTAATCTAATAAAAAATAAATAAAGACAAAAAAAAACAAAATTATTTCCAACAGCTTACATTTCTTATTAACTGTGAATATATTTGGTTGAATATTTAAATACATTCTTCTTTCTATTTATATATTCCTAATTTATCCGATGGAAAGAATTCTTTTTTTCTTATCCCCCATGTTCATCTTTGAAATATTACTATGGTAACCAGCAGGTGTATTATATTTGTTTGGTTGTGTAAAATAAATATTATGAATAATTTGTGTTGTGAGATTTTTTTTAATAAAAACTCTGAAATGATGTAGGCCAACCATTCCGACCCTATATTTTCTTTTCAAATTAAACATAAAGTACAGCTTCTATTTTCCTTCGTTCACTATTTTCCTAATGCTACAATCAAATCGTACTCATTCTGCAAGTTCTTTAAAAAAAGAAGAAAAAAGTATTCTTATTTTTTATCATAATTTACAATTTTAAATTTCCAATTATTATTTATTTATTTATTTATTTAATTCATTCATCAACAAACAGCCTCTGCCATGTGGTTGAAGTCATAACATGATTTAAATTTGTACATTACAATAAATAAGTAAGTCAAACAGTAACATTTAAAACACAATATAGAAAAACAGTGGTGTAAACAATAACAATATAAATATATATAAAACATGTTTGTTTACAGAGGTAAAACTTCATTTAATTTCATTGAATGTCCAACTGAAAAGTCCAAATTATTATTGATGTGTTCATTCCATACCCGGCATATTCTTGACAGAATGTTTATGTGAGAGAATAGGTTTGTTCTATGATGAGGAACTGCAAACGTATAGGAATGTCTTAAGTGGATGGGAGATACATGGAAGGGAATATCAGCCAGAAGTTCCCGAACAGTCGATTGTATTATTGATCAGTTTATAAAGAAATAACAGATCAGTCTTCAATCTCCTTATTTCTAAGGAATCAATGTCTAACTTAACATGGGGGAACTACCTTATGTAATATCTGACAAATCGCCCTTGTATACATTCCAGTCTATCCACGTCGCTCTTTGTATATGGGTTCCACACCAGTGAACCATATTCTAAAATACTCCTAACATATGACGTATAGACCGCCAAGATTGCTTTAGGGTCTTCGAGCTCTCTTGTTTTCCGGATCACAAACCCCAGCATCCTGGAAGCTCTTTTGCAAGTTTCGTCAATATGAGTTGCATATCTAAGATTAGCACTTAGTTTGATTCCTAGGTCCCTAATGTTTGTAACGCAATCCAGGAGATTACCCTGGATGGTGTAGGAGAAATCCACATTATTCTGTTTCCTAGAAAACGAAATGACCTGACATTTATTGATGTTCATTTCCATACCGTTTTCCTTGCACCACTCTAAAAGACGATTTAGGTCTTCTTGCAATTTCTCACTATCCTGCACTGAAGTTATTCTTCTGAAGAATTTTAGGTCGTCTGCAAATATGAGGAGTTTTGAG
Organism: Triatoma infestans; assembly: GCA_011037195.1. Classification (NCBI taxonomy): domain Eukaryota; kingdom Metazoa; phylum Arthropoda; class Insecta; order Hemiptera; family Reduviidae; genus Triatoma; species Triatoma infestans. The sequence continues at coordinate 40,449 of JAAEAF010007389.1, forward strand.
TGCAGAAAAGTTTTGTAAATATCGTTAATGAAAACGTTGAATAGCCAAGGACCGAGATGAGAGCCTTGAGGTACACCTGATGAAACATGGAACCACCTCATGTAGACACCATTCCACTTCACCCTAGATTTTCTTCCTTGAAGATAGGAAAAGATCCCTTCAAGAAGAATACCCTGGATTCCAATCCGATTTAATTTTTGGGTTAGTATTGAATGAGGAACCCGGTCAAAAGCCTTTTTGAAGTCAGTATAGACAGCATCTATCTGGTTTCCCTTTTCAACTTCTTTGGTTATTATATTTAGCAAACATGTTAAATTAGTCATTGTTGATCTCCTGGAGATAAAACCATGTTGGTTCGGAATGATACTGCTATTGAATATGTTCAGATGATCCAGAATAAGCGACTCAAAAAGTTTGGCCAGTGCGTTTGAAATCGTTATTGGTCTATGGTCCTCAATATTCTTTGGGCTCGACACCTTTGGGATCGGGATTGTATAGGCCACTTTAAACTCACTTGAACCATTTATTATTTTTATAATGATAGGTGTGGTTTTAGTGATTAATGGGTTAAATCTACAATAACCTTTCAAATTCCAAACTTTAACTAATTCATTTTAGTTTGCATGCAAAAAAAAATCTGATCTGAAACACTCACACGTGATTCTTTCCAAGTAAAATAGCATTTACTCCTAAATACTTCTGTATCTACCATATTTTCACTAAAACCTGTATAAGCTTTACTATGGACACATACCGTCACTCAACTCCGGCAGAAAAGTCTTCCCGTAAAATGCTTTCATTTTACTAACAGATCTATCAGTGGACTTGCATTTTGTAAATCACAAAGTATTGATACTAAAGCGATGAATTCTTGGATCTCTCTACATATTTAAACATTATCCGATATTGAAGTAAATAACAGTACAAACTTCTAACTAGGCCATTTAATAAATATCAAAACAAGACGAATGCACATAGATAAGTTGATAAATAAATAGATAGATTTTGTTACACAGTAAGTGCATTGCTGCCTGAAATGTCTATTGTACTTCCACAGAAGAGCCTTCTCATTGCTCTTTCTGGCAGTGTTCTCTCCTTACTAATGATATTCCCTAATGATAATCACTAGGCAGCCAGCTGTAGTCACTCCGAGAAAAAGAAAATCTAAGGGCAACGTTGCTGGACTTCAACCCAAGATCTCCGCGTAGTTGGTCAGCGCAATACAACCGAGCTTGACTACGATTCCGCATAATGACGACTAATGGCTTTGAAATTTAAATAACGTTAAAAACGGTCCAATTTAAACAAATTCCTTAATCTCCAAAGATTTCATGTCAATAGTCTAAAACTACAATAAGATATCTCTAATTCCTGAACTTTCTTAATTCCTATATATAATGAATTAAATCTGAAAAATTTATTCTTAATTGCTATTGTGGTTGGGTTCCTGGAAAATATTAGAACTGAATTACGTGATAAAATAAGGCATTAGATAATTTCCGTGATGGCCACTGGCGCCCTCATGATATGTAGGAGGATGGCGGGCAAATCCTGGGGATGCCCCCCGAGAATCCTACGGTGGATGTACACCATGATGGTGAGACCAGTTATCACCTATGGCGCGGTGGCTTGGTTTGGAAAGACCAAAGAAGTATCGGTCAGGAGAACTCTTGACAAGGTACAGCGGCTCGCATGCTTGTGCATGACGGGGGCTATGAGGACTTGCCCCACCGCCGGGATGGAGGTTATCCTCAATCTGTCACCTTTGCACCTAGTGGTGGAAAGGGCGGCGAAGGGGGCCCTTTTTAGGATCTCTAGGGGTGGTGCAGGAGGGGAGGGATGGCTGGGGGTTAGAGAGTTGGTATTCTCAACTTTGGGCTCCCTCATCTGGCACCTCCCTAGGGATGGTATGGTTAAGAAGTACAGCTTCACAAAAAATTTTTCGTCGAAGCTGGGCACCAAAAGTGAGTGGAGCGAAGGATCCGCTCTGTTGGGCATTAAGGAACATGCCATAAAATGGTATACGGATGGGTCGAAGACCCTCGAGGGGACTGGGGCAGGGGTGGTTGGTCCAAGGATCAAGCACTCGGAACCCATGGGTAAATTTCCCAGCATCTTTCAGGCGGAGATATACGCTATTGGAAGATGCGTTCAATTTAACCTCGATAGGGGATATAGGAATCGGGAGATTGTAATCCTTTCCGATAGCCAAGCAGCCATCAGAGCTCTGGGTGCACCAGTTATTAACTCTAAAATGGTTTGGGAATGCCTAGATAAACTAAACGATCTGGGCAGTAGGAATAAAGTCGCACTTTGGTGGGTGCCGGGGCATGTTGGCATTGAAGGGAATGAGACGGCCGACGCCCTGGCCAAGATAGGCGCTATGACACCACTTTTGGGGCCGGAACCTTTTTGTGGGATTAGCGACCAGTGTCTGTTAGAGGAACTTAAGAAGGAGGAGGAGACGAAGAGATCTCAACTCTGGTACTCCCTCCCCAGGTGGCGGCAGGCCAAGATCTGCTTGGGAAATTATAACCAACGGAGGTCGGAGGCCTGCATTGGATTGAGTAAGAACAAGCTCCGCGTACTTACGGGTTTCCTCACGGGGCATTGCCGACTTAGAGGACACCTGGCGAAGCTGGGCTTGGAAAGTGACAGCTCATGCAGATTCTGTGGGGAGTTGGAGGAAACTCCAATACAGCTCCTAACAGACTGCGAGGCTGCCACTCAGAGAAGGTTCAGGAACCTGGGTAGCTACCAGGTGGAGGAGGGGGATATACCCTCTCTAGAGCCCGTCAGGGTATTAGGATTCCTCAGGGACCTCAACCTGATGGAGATATTGTAGAACGCATGTTCAATTGGGCATCCGTTCGGGTGCTATGGGCAAGCCTGTGGCACCCAGGGGGCATAGCACAATAGACCTGCTCAAGGTCGCAGTGCGTTGGCCCCCCCGCTAAAAAAAAAAAAAAATTCCGTGATCGCCTGCTTCATTTGTGGTCATCAAGCGGTTTTGGGCGTTTATCCATCTTCAGAATTTCTTGATAGCAATGTGAAAACACAGTGTTTCATTGTATTTTTAGTTATTTAAAAATTGTAACATTAATAAATGGGAATATGAAGTTAAATTACGTCATGGACTAAAGTTAATATACATAGTTGTTAGTAGTTAATTGTTTCTATTATCTTATTTTAATTGTTCTTTGGTATAAAAACTAATATTTAATTTTCATTTATTATTGTGTCAATATAGACACATTACTGTATAACTAATAAAACAAACAATAATTATTTGATATCAAATATAATATCGAATCTTAATTTGTTTTGCGCATACAAATATATTTTTTCTTTTTTGGTTGTTGCTTTACTGTTCAATGTAATTATGGGAGCTGAAGTTAAATAGAAGTTCAGAAGTAAATTTTGTTTGTTAAATTTATATATTTCGTTGCAATGCCATCTGTTTATATTATTTCGTGTTATTCGAATACAACTTGTTGTCGTCCATTTGTGCCCGAGTGTATTAACACATCTGTGGCAGAGATGTCACCAGATTCATGTTTATTTGCTTTCAGATGATTGGCGAAATAATAATAGGTTTGCAATATTTTTATTGAAAAACCTTTCACTGACTTTATCCACTAGGCTAATGTAAATATCATGGCAGTCTGGACATGGAAGTTTGTAAATGCCGCTGTTGTCATATAAGTCCACTCGTCTCAGAACACAGAGGGATTTTGATGAAGCTCCAAAATAACGCGATAAGAGGCGATACCATGGGTCTTGTATTCATTTTCATTGTATTGAACAAAACATGAAATTGTTCAGAATTAAAAAGAATAAGACCTTTTTCAAATCTCTCCAAGGTAGTAAGTAATATTAATTAATAATCGTTTAATTTGAAATTAGAAACTTTCAATTACAATTTGTTTTCCTTACACGTAAAACGTAAAATATTTCACATCGCAATATAATGTTCCAAGAAGTTAGTAATTTCAAATACTACCAAACAGTGTTAAAATGGAGAAGTGAAGGCAACAATAAAGTGTTAATATAAGGGTGAATGTAGGGTGTACCAACAGCCGTTATACTACAATTGCCTGATGCCCTTGATGACCTGACAAGTTCACTAGAGAGCTTTCAGACAAATCAACTTCCACTTACCACTAGTCTAGCTATACCGCCATTTTCATTCCTCACTAACATTCTTGCTTCTATGTGGATGTATTTAGTACATACTATCTCTGGAATCAGTTTGCATATGTACTTCATTTCAATTACATTGACTTTGACGATTACATTAAAAAAAAAAAAAACTAAATGACTTTTTGACACAGTTGTATTTAAAAAGGCCATTGACAAATTTTGACATCAATTCGTAATTTATACTTTTTTATTGTATTAATGAATATCTAGATAAAATATGTTTGTACTTTCTTATACCATTGTGAAAGGATCGTGACAAATTTTCGATATCTCATTGGAAATACACGTTTTCAGGTCCTTTAAACCCCCCAAAAAAGTAGTTTCTAGAAATTATTTTATGCGTGTGTTTGTCAGTATAACTCCAGAATGGAAAATCGCAGAATGTTCAAACTTAATATTTACTTTTAATGCGTCGGATTTTTTCCAAATTTGAAATTTTATGACAAAAATATCTGAATAGCACAATTCAAAACCTAAAAATTGCATAAAATTTATAATATTAACGTTTCTTTTTGCATACAATTAAGGGAATACGACCACTTCCGTCACCACAACACACCCCCCCCCCCCCACAATCTGTGAAATAATTCATTGGGAAAATATTAATTAAAAGAAAAAAAAAAAGAACAACAATAAAAAAAAATGTAGTTACCGTTAATAATAAAGTAATAAGATTCCATGAAAGTATTTTTCGTAGACCAGTCAATGTTTCAATATACAATCTATAGATTTACAATTTATTATCTAAAGATTTTAGTTAAAAAAAAAACATTTCGAATATAATTCATAATCTTCATCAATACCAAACTATGATGTTTTCTTCAAACTTATGGAAACATCTTAGTTTGGTATTGATGAAAGCTGTAAAATATATTCGAAACGTTTACTTTTATCTAAAAATTTTTTTCACTGACCATTACCCGAAAAAAATAGAAGATATTTTTGAATATGAGAATTATAGTTTTTGTTGAATATATGGATGGGTCCGCAATGGTGCATAACATCTGATATTTTATCCGTCGTAGCATCTGACCGGTTTCGGATTTTCATCCATCGTCACAGCAAATTCACCAAGTTCGTGTAGAGAGGCCACTTCAACACTCACACTTGTTGGTTAGTTGGTTGTATATATGTGGGGAGGTTATAAGGTTATGTTACCATGTTTGTGTGTGTTTAATGACAAAATGGAATTATTATAATTTAATTATTATAAATTAATTATTATAAATTAAACACACACACACACATGGTAACATAACCTTATAACCTCCCCAAATATATACAACCAACAAAACCAACAAGTGTGAGTGTAACAGAAACATTACGTTGAAATGAACTCTCTATACGAACTTGGTGAATTTGCTCTAACGATGGATGAAAATCCGAAACCGGCCAGAAAGGAATCAATATGCATGCTACGACGGATAAAATACCAGAAAATAATAGCTGTTTGTTTAAATTTCGGGTAATAGGAAAATTTAGCTATGAAAGATGAAAATAAACTAAAAGATAGTTATGTGAAATGAAATTAATTTTTTCTTTGAATGACGTATAATATTTGGCACTTTGGTAACAATTAATATGCAATGGTTAATTTCAATAAATTGACTTTTGCAAAATCAAGTTTTCCCGGGTTCGAGTCTGTCCTTACACTTTCTCTTCCTAAGAGCCTCTAATGCTCACTGTTCGATGTTGCCTGTAATGAGAACACCAATCGGATCCGGCAATGCACTGAAAAGCTCCCGGAGGGGAAAAAAAGATTATTCTTGTCTTAATTTGTTTTATCGATACGTATAATATCGCGTATAATATATAAAATAAATAATATACATTGTAAACATAAAACACAAATGATAATTGAATAGAAATAGCATTTTACTTTAATCTTAAGGCTGAGTTTTTATTAAGATCGTTGTAGTACAAACTGTAACTACCAGGTGGGATTACCTGGCCTGTCATTATGGTTAAATAAAAGGGTTTTTTTTTTTCTTTCTTCTATTTTCACGAGTGTGGGGGGGGGATGTTAGTTATATAAGGTGGACACTTTTAGGGAGAGGTACACATCAAATTTTGTGACCGAAATAAAACTGAACGCTGTGTTTAAAAAAAGCAATGCTCGTTTTAAAGATAGTGGAAGTACTAATTCATGAAACCCAACCTTCAACTAAGGGACTCTAAATCTTCCATAGTAAATAATTCCTCCCTAATACGCTAATGTTTTTACTATTATTTATATACAGATATTTTGACTGATATTATTTATATACTGATATTTTGAGTAGAATTTTGTATCCACTTTTATGTATTTTTACTTTCTCTTACTCCTAGTAAGAGGAAAGTATTGTAATCGTGTCAAATTTTCAATATCGAGTTTTCACCGGAAATATCCGTTTTAAGGTCCCCTGAGTCCAAAAAAGTGGGTTTTTAGCAAATGGTTGTGTGTGTGTGGTGTGTGTATGTATGTATGTGAACAGCATAGCTCAAAAACGAAAAACAGTAGAAAGTTGAAACTTGATATTCCGTTTAGGTATCACTGTGGGATCTGACACTACGTTATCTGTCAAAATTCCTCAACCGGAAGTATCACTTTACTAGTTGGATTTTTTACTTTTTTGCGATTTTCTCAAAAATGGCTCCGACGATTTTCTTTAAACTTCAAAAATCAACCACACATACAAAGAGCTACAACTTTTATTTGAAACATTTCTCCGGGAAAATGCAGTGAAGGGCACTTTTAGGGGAGGGGTGGGGTTAGGTTTCTATCTAAAGTGCTATTTCAGTTTATTAGACAATTCCGTCATCTAAATAATGTTAATTAGAATTAAATATGTTGTTGAAATTCCGAGTTTGAAAAAAATCGGATAACCGGAAGTGCGTTTACTTTACCACTTTACTAAATGATTTATTCACTTTTCGCAATTTTCTCAAAAATGGCTCTGACGATTTTTTTGAAACTTCGTATATAAACTAAACATGCAAAGATCTACAACTTTTATCTTAAAACATTTCTCTGGGAAAATTTTTTAAGGGCACTTTTAGGGGAGGGGTGGGGTTAGATTTTCATCAAAGTGCTATCCTAGTTGATTATACAATTCTATCATCCAAACATAATTGTTAGAAATAAATAAATAGATGGCTGAAATTCCGAGTTTCAAGAAAATTAGTGAACCGGAAGTGCGCTTTTACTGAACAGTTTTTTCACTTTTCGACGAATTTCATTACATTTGGTACACAAAGTATAAAATTTGTCAATTATCATTTTGAGAACTGGAGTAAGAGAAAGTTGTGAGAGTGTTTCACACCAGATTTTTTTTACTTTCTCTTACTCCTGAAGTAAGAGGAAGTATTGTAATCGTGTCAAATTTTCGATATCGAGTTTTCACCGGAAATATCCGTTTTGAGGTCCCCTGAGTCCGAAAAAGTGTTTTTAGCAAATGGTCTGGGTGTGTGTGTGTATGTCTGTGCGTCTGTGTGTTCTGTGAACAGCATAGCTCAAAAACGAAAAACCGTACAAAGTTGAAACTTGATATTCCGTCTAGGTATCATCATGGCATCTGACAGTGGGTCACATGTCAAAATTCCTCAACCGGAAGTACTACTTTACTTGTAGGTTTGTTTACTTTTTTGCAATTTTCTCGAAAATGGCTCCAACGATTTTCTTCAAACTTGGTATGTCAACTACACATATAAAGAGCTACAACTTTTATTTGAAACATTTCTCTGGGAAAATTTGTTTAAGGGTACTTATGGGGAATAGGTGGGGTTAGGTTTACGTCTAAAGTGCTATTTCAGGAGTTTTCCCCCGGAAATATCCCTTTTGAGGTTCCCTGAGTCAAAAAAGTGGTTTTTAGCAAATGGTCTGTGTGTGTGTGTCTGTGTGTATTGTATGTGAACAGCATAGCTCAAAAACGAAAAACCGTACAAAGTTGAAACTTGACATTCCGTCTAGGTATCATCATGGCATCTGACAGTGGGTCACCTGTCAAAATTCCTCAACCGGAAGTACTACTTTACTTGTAGGTTTTTTTACTTTTTTGCAATTTTTTCGAAAATGGCTCCAACGATTTTCTTCAAACTTGGTATGTCAACTACACATACAAAGAGCTACAACTTTTATTTGTAACATTTCTCTGGGAAAATTTGTTTAAAGGCCCTTATGGGGAAGAGGTGGGGTTAGGTTTTCATCTGAAGTGCTATTTCAGTTTATTAAAAAATTCTAACATCTAAATAATGTTAATTAGAATTAAATATGTTGTTGAAATTTCCGGGTTTGACAAAAATCGGATAACCGGAAGTGCGTTTACTTTACCACTTTTACTAAATGATTTTTTTCACTTTTTCGCGATTTTCTCAAAAATGGCTGCTACGATTTTCTTTAAACATGATATATTAATACTCATACAAAGAGCTACAATTTTTATTTAAACCATTTCTCTAGGAAAATTCATTTAATGGCACTTTTAGGGGAGGGGTGGGTTATGTTTTTCTCTTAAGTGCGATCATAGTTGATTATACAATTCTATCATCCAAACAAAATTAATTAGAAATAAATGGATGGCCAAAATTCAGAGTTTCAAAAAAATTAGTTAACCGGAAGTGGGCTTTTACTGAACGGTTTTTTTAGTTTTCGCCGTATTTGAATTAATTTGTTACACAAACTATAAAATTTGTCAATTATAATTTTGATAAGTGGAGTAAGAGAAAGTTTTGTGAGTGTTTCACACCAGATTTTTTTAATTATTTACACATTTTTTTAATATCTATTTTGTTATTATAGCTACACTTTCTCTCTTAGATTGAGGTAAGCCCAGAACTTACGGTATCTCTTTGAGAAAAAATCCAAAGAGTTGTCGTAAATTATAATCATAAATTATAATAATTTAATTACATTTTATTTTTTAAATTAAATTCCCTAATATGTATACTGTATGTTGTGGTGGTTGGTTCCACAGAGCTGGAAAATGTCTCTGGTGTACACTATATATTTTTATATATTTGAATTAATAATTATAATAATAGCACTTTATTGTTTCAAATGATACATAATGGTATAATAAACAAGTTATTCTATAGGCATGGATAACAATCCGTCAGCCATAGTCTCAGACAAGATTATAAATTCATAAGACAAATAAATCAATATTAATTTTTTCTTTTATTTAATGATTTATTTTTTATTTTTTTAAAGAGAAAAAGAAAATAAAGAACTTCATTGTAATATATGGTTATTAATAAAATAAAAAAAACATAGTAAGTGAAGAGGAAAATGAAAGAGTGAGAAGGTGGAGACGGGTGGCTGGAGAGCGAGAGGAATTCAGGAATGGAGTTGAGGAGGCTAGGGCACTACATGGGCTGTGAAATGTTATTGGTTGATGTGTTGTTTGTAGTAGTAGTTTCTGTAGCACGAGCGGTTTTGTAAAGGGCTTGTGAGTATATATGTTTATGAGAGATAAGTATTAGAAATAAGTAAAAGATCACCACTATTTTGAAATAAATATATTATTCTCTAAGTGAATTTAAGTACCTTATAATAGTCACAATTATTTGCTATGAATTAATTATGATCTAGAATAAAAGCTAAACTCCAAATTGGCACTGATTCACCTGCAAGTGTTCTCGTGAAATGTTAAAACAGGGAGCTGGTACAAGAATGCCCTGCTTTACAAAACAGTTAGCCAAGTGGCATTGTATTAATTTAACGGATTCTTATGCCTTTATCTCCCTAATAGCAATGACCTTAAATTACAGTACCTGACTCTAAAATACATTATTTTTGCCAAAATTATTTCACTTAAAATATTTTTCAAAACTATTTATTTTTGCATTTCTTCTTCCACTACAGCTGTAATGCCAAGAAAAAAGGGATACAATTTTATCATCTAAATAATATTAATTAGAATTAAAATATGTTGTCAAAATTCCGAAAAATATTGAAGAAACTAGCTTGACCGGAAGGAAGTGTGTTTCTACTAAACAATTTTTTCAGTTTTCTGAGATTTTCCTAAAAAAAAAACGGCCCTAACAATTTTCTTGCAACTTTAGCTACATTTTATTTGAAACATTTTTCTGGAAAAATTCATTTAAGGTGGTTTTTGGGAGAGTGGCAGGGTAGCTCAGTGAGGACAGGAACCTCGCTCAGGGCAAAAAGGCAAATACTGGCTTGATCCTGGTGCTCAGTGGCATAGGGACTGCGAAAGCACGGCCCATCGATCCTTTTGGCTTAAAGAGTTTTCAGCAAGAGTTGTCAGAAATGTTACCACAGGGATAACTGGTTTATGGCTGCCAAGCGTTCATAGCGACGTCGCTTTTTTCCTTCGATGTCGGCTCTTCCTATCATTGCGAAGCAGAATTCGTCAAATGTCGGATTGTTCACCCGCCAACAGAGAACGTGAGCTGGGTTGAGACCGTTGTGAGACAGGTTAGTTATTTACCCTACTGTTTTCCTCTTAAGTGGTTTTTTAGTTTATTATAAAATACTATTATATAAATAATATTAATTAGAATTAAATATTTGTGTTATTAAAATTCTGAGTTTAAAAAATATCGGTTGATCGGAAGGGGGTTTTTACTGAATAATTAAAGTTTTCTATGATTTTATCTATTAAAAACACCGATAGATTTTATTAGATTTGTTACACTAACTATGAATACAGATGTAATAGGTTCCGAAGAGAGGGATCCAAAGCACACACACACACACACACACACACACACAGAGAGAGAGAGAGAGAGAGAGACAGTCTCACTCACTAGTTTAGGCCAGACTACAGTGGGAGAAACTTTTTAAATACAGCTGTGTCAGCCATAGGAGGGGGTCTACCGACAGTCTTGCAGCAGAGTTCATACAGCAGTGACAACGCGTCATTAACCTTTCACCTCTTTACCTCTCACTACCATTTTATATATTTTAGTGTAAAGTCTAGGCAGTTTGTGCTACTTTTCGATTATACAGTGTTCACCCATACTTCTCGTTTATTTATCTATACAACACATTTTCTCTCCTTCTGAAACCCATTATACAAAGACCTTTTCCGTCTTTTTTCCAAGTTAAGTTTATTTAAAGAAGTTTTGGGAAAGGGAGGATATATTTATGGTTTCCTCAAAAAAATCATTTTATTAAGTTTATGTTCTCCAATTGATATAAAATTGAAGGCCAGAGCAAACATTCAATAAAAATTATAATAAGTTTAAAGAAAATTTGTCACTTAAATCACGTGCAGCTGCAGTTAGTGAAAGTCGTATGAGTGTTTCACACCAGAATTTTTTCTTTCTTTATTAAAAAAAAAAAAAAAGAAAAAGAAAGATGTCTTCCGACAATGAGAATGATTTATTGCATTAATTTAATTTAATTTAATTTTAGGGGAGAATATTAAGGCCTGATAAGTTCTATAATGAAGGAGAGAACAAAGTCGTGTGTTAATGAAATTTCAGTTATAATTCAGTTATGATAATTATAAAATCAAAGTTGATATAAGGTAAATGTTATTATAGAGATGAAATTTCACAAAGCTCATTCATCTGTCAGTTCAACCACAATATATCCAACCCACTTCTTAATGAAATATTTGTACTTGTTGTTAAAGTTTCTATGTTTATATAGCCAAAAATAAATAATATATAAATAATATTCAGTTTTCTCCTTTTTATTATTAATGATGGTAAAATATAATCTATTGAATTTATTTATAGACAAGGACAAAATTGTAGAATTAAAAAGACTGCTTTAGGAAAAAAAAAAAAATTAGAAAAAATATTAACCCTTTAAAAAATAATTAGCTGCGGTTATATAAAGAAAAGAAAATCGACTGGAGGAACGAGGTGGAGAAGTTCAAAGGCCTACCGGTTCCAGTTTGATTAGTAAATGTTGACGGACAGAAGAAGACAAACCTCTCTTATGCAACAGAATCTCACAAAGTTAGATTTAATTAACTTTAACATCAATCTTAAAGATGGTACCAGAAAGGCAAACAAAATGAAAGCCTATTGAAGAAAAAAAAAATTAATTTGAAAGCAGTGTTTCATAACCTTCACAGTGGCACATTTTATGGCGATTAAGTCTATAAAAAAATACCAAACATTATTACGCTATACTATATATTTCTTATCACATTTCTTAATATCCTCAATAAATAAAGTTTCGTAAAAAGATAGCCTCATATGTGTAAAATTAGTATCAGACAGAAATTGCGTTGGATCATTTTTTGGAAGAAGGTAATGAAAAACTGAAAAAAAAAAAACAAAAATCAATAAAATCTAAGCACTCTCATTGATGGCATTTTGATTGAAAACTTGATGTATTATCCGACTGATAATATGAAATGTTCAGAAAATGTTGAACAGTGATTATTTTCTTTTCTAATATATATTTGGTAAATTCACAAAAACACTTAACACACATATCATTCATTGAAATATCTTTTAATGATTCAGAGGCTCTTAAAATATATAATTTGGGGAAGAAATCAAAATTGTCAACTGCGATCATCCAGAGATCTATTGTATCCCCTCTGATACCGTAAGTGAGGTTGCTCATCTACAGCACTCTCTCTAAGTTGAGTTCTCTAAGGAATCCCAGAACCTTGGAGGAACTAGGTATTTCCCTCTCCCCCACAACCTGGCTGTTAAATCTTCTTTGGATGACGGCATCACAGTTGGTGAGGAGATATATTGGAGTTTCCTCCATCTCACCATAGATTCTGCACGTGCCCATCTTCTTCTAGCTTCCTCAAGTGTCCCCCTGAGTCTGCAGTACCCTGTAAGAAATCCCTTTAAAAATACGGATCTTGTTTTTACTTAAATACTGCAAGGCCTTCGATCTTTCCTAGTTATAACCTCCCAGACAGACCTGCCTCAGTCCCGAGAGAGTGTTCCAGAGACGTGCTCTTTTTCGCCACCTCCTTTTTCTTGATCTCTTCCAAGAGTAATTGGTCGCCTGACTCCGCAAAAGGGCTCAGGTCCCAAGAAAGGAGATGCGGCACCTAGTTTTGCTAGGATGTTGGCCACTTTGTTACTCAAGATGTCCCGGCACCCAGAATAGGGTAACTTCATTTCTTCTACCTAGGTCGTAAAGCTTACCTAGGCATTCTCAAACAATTTTAGAACTGATAACACAAGAGCGCAATGCTTTAATGACCGTGACTGTCGGATAGGATAACTATCTTCTGATCCTGATATCCCCATTCGAGGTTAAACTGAACACACCTTCCAACAGCGTGAATTTCCGCCTGGAAGATGCTGGGATATATACCATGGGTCTCGAGTGTTTGGTTCTAGGCTCACACCGGTCTTCCTAGACGAGTCTGTACACCACATAGTAGCATGCTTGCTAATACTACACAGAGCGAATTCCTTGCTGCACTCACTTTTCATACTTAGCTTCGAAGAGAAGTTTCTAATGAAGCTAAACATACCAATATACCAAACAAACATATCACTTTTTTTTGCCAAAAATTTTTAAAAATTATTTTTAGGTGGTTCTGAGGAATGTGAGACGTTAAAATTCAAATGTGTGTTTGTTCATTATATTGGCGCTATCTACAATGTAATCATTCTTTATCTGCCTCTGTTGGTAGGTTGGTACTTATCCCCCCCCCCCACATATCCAATATTTCCATTAAGATATGTGAGCAAAATTTAAAGCAAATTTGTCATATTTGTATAGCATTAAGGGGAGTAAAAGAAAGTTGTGTGCGTGTTCCACAGCAGATTTTTTTTGTATACTTTAGGTAGTAGGATCGTAGTTTTATTTTTATTTCTTTTAATATTTTAGTGTCATTTTATTATATTTTTAATTTAAAATTGGTTGTGTATATATGTCATTGCTTTTTAATTGGTCATAAATTGCCACTGCCAAATCATTAGTATAAACTTTAATGATTATAACAGGAAATGTTAATAATTTACCAACTAATATGAATGTGATGATTATGAATTAACATAAAGACAAAAATAGCAGAATGAATAAGTATAAAAATGACCAAACTGTCTGTAATTACAAGCAGAAACTTACAATTTCGGAATATACCTAGATGTGGCAATAAACTTTTTAAGATTAATATTAAAACGACGATATCTTTCTGGACTACAAAAAAATGCATAATCCTCAAACTTGTATTAAAGGCTAATATAAAAGTACCTCTTCAATTGCAGCTATTTGCCCCTTAGTCGTGCTTTACTTAATCACTAGTGAATGCTTATCTCTCGTCCCTCAAGATGATAAGTCGTAAGTTGATTAAATAATATATATATAAACTGCTGGACAAAAGTATTGGATAAAATTTCAAAATATAATTTGAAGTTGAAAGGTATTTTCGTATTTTTTTTTATAGATTCATGTTGTTGTACTCTAATCCAAAGGAAAAAAAGAACAACTACCAAAAATTTAAGAAAAATCTGGTTTTATTACACAGAATAAAAAATGAAGCTCAAAAACAAATCTGTAAAGTTCAAAATTAAAATGGTTCTTACTTATTATCACTTCTTCATTTTTTTTTCAACGGTATTTAGTGATACCTCCTCTTGCTCTGATAACTGCAGCAAGCCTCCTTGGCATTGAAGAGATTAGATTTTGGGTAACCTCTTGAGAAATCTTATTCCGTTCTTCAATAACTGCTGTACGTAGCTCCCTGAGAGTGCTAGGAGCAATCAGGCGAAGTCTAAGCCGTCTTCCAATTGTGTCCCAAAGGTGATCTATTGGATTTAGGTCTGGACTTCTGTGGAGAAACCAAACATCGAATCCCAACATCCTGTAGGTACTCAAGGACAACTCGAGCAGTGTGTCAACTGGCACTGTCCTGCACTATAGAAAATCATCACCGACTCTTTCAGAAATTGGCACAACATATCGCTAAAGAACCTCTTCAAGGTACTTTCGGGCATTTAGCGTCCCATTTTCCACGATATGTAAGTCTGTATGTCCGTCAAAACTTATGCCACCCAAATCATAACACCATCTCCACCAAAAGCCACTCTTGGAGAAATGTTAGCCCTAGAAGGTCTCTCACCTTGATGCCTCCAAACTCTCATCCTTCCATCTGGAGAATGTAGGGTGAATCTCGATTCATCTGTGAATAAAGCACGTCTCCAATCCTCTGTGGTCCAAATGACATGTTCTCGTGAATCTTGCAATCTGGCGACTCTATGTGCTCTAGTGAGAAGGCCAGTAGCGGGTATCCTGGAAGCCTAGTTTGCTTCATTTAACCTTCTTCTGACTGTCTTACTTGAAATATGGACATTACGGACATCTGCAATCAAGTGACGTAATTGATTGCTAGTGACGAACCTGTTCCTTAGCACATTCAGATGAATAAATCTCTCATCTGTCCGAGTTGTACTTTGGGGACGGCCGTGGCAGGTTTTCGGGAGTATCTCCCAGTCTCCCTGTAGCGCATTAACATTCTTGAAACAGTGGATTGGTTCATTCATTAGTCTCTGAGCAATAATTGACTGCTGAACCCCTTCTTCATGCAATGTTACCACACGAACTGTTGTTTCTTCAGAATAATTTCCTTCACGAGACATTTAATGTTTTAAAAAATTGAAACAATCTTTAGAAAAAAAAAAAAAGATAACAAAAACACTAAAGAAAACTTTGTAAGAGAGAGTAATTACTCAGAGGCAATGAAATGACATACTGGGATGATTTGTGTTTATAAGGTATGAACGGATTATTCGTTATAAAAACATAAACAAATTGGTTTTATCTTGTTCTCCATTGGGTCAGAGTTTATTAAAAATGAATCCATAAAAAAGCATCCGAAAAACAAATGTATTATCTTGAAAGAAATCTTTTTGAAATTTTTGCAATACTTTTGTTCAGCAGTTTATAATAAACCGATGTTTTGCCCATATAGGCTTCTTCAGGGCAGTGTTCTCCATACTAAAGTGTTGTTTCAGCTTTAGGGGCAACACCTCACTGAAGAAGTCTATTGTAATATGGGCGAAATGTCGGTTTAAAACAAACACTGACGCGGTCTTAACCCGAAGACCTATGTATGCTCCCATCTCATTTGGTGCGGTAAACGCTTCATAAAAAGCGCTGTCAGCGAAAAACACAGAGAAGATCAACTGCAATTTTACAGTTGACAAACACTAGTCTTCTTTGAGGAAGAGGAACGGCAGGGTTCCATCGACGGCCCAAGACATGTTTCTACTGCATGCTTCAGGATATGAAAGATCACGACAAATTGCAAAACACCTATACCGAATCGGAATAATGTAACAAACTGGATACCCATTATGCAATACAAGTGAAGATATGGATGCATCTCATTTGGTGAACTGTTTTGCTTTAAATTCAAATCCCGTTTAACGAAGCAAACAAATGGCTGAGGGTTTTGCCAAAGATTCCACATGCGAATGTGCTCCTGAATTTTACGTTCTCTGATGGGACGCTTGTGTACATTATTATTATTATTATTATTCCCAAAAGGAGAGGGAAGTAAACCCTACGCTATCCAAAGCCCCCTCGGGCCCATATAGCTGCCCCTAAAGAATACCTACCACTGGGACTAGAATGAAAATCCAGACCCAGGTTTTAACCATCTAAGTTTCACAACAGACCGAACAAATCGGACCAAAACCTTAAAAGGACACAGCTTAAGATCCTCTACCGACATCCTATTCCGGCCGAGGGTCCTAAACCTAATCTCCTCACAACCCAAACAATTCGTCATCAAATGCATGGGTGTTTCCTCCTCAGTTTCACAAACTCTACAAAAAGGGTCAGGCACAAGTCCCATTATATAGAGATGTCTCCTTAAACCACAATGCCCAGTGAGGAATCCAACCAGATACCTGAGGGAGGTCCGTGAAAGACATCGGACCCCACTACTCAACGCTCCGTCCGGGCCCCCAATGAGCATTTTAGACTGCCGACAACCCACTGCACTCATCCATAAGGATGAGTGCTGTGAGGTCATCCACGTCTGAAAGCCCGACAAACATGTGTCAGAAGACACACCAACAGCAGGCTCTGGACCAATGAAAGAGAGAGAGGCACCTAATTTGGCAAACCTATCCACCTCCTCATTCCCCAAAATTCCCATATGACCTGGAACCCAGACCAGAAGCACATCCTTTAATGAAGAAAGATCTTCCAGTCTTCTAGAACATTCCAACACCAATCTGGAAGTGAAGACACATGAATTAAGCGCCTTCAACGCAGCCTGGCTATCCGAGCAGATACAAACACCTTTTAAATTAGTGTACGCACCCTCTCATCCAAGAATCGCACAAACCTCAGCCTGGAAAACGGTGGCCCACTCACCAAGAGGCGCTACCAAATGATCTCCCATCTCAAAATAGACGGCAGCCCCAGACCTACCATCCATCCTGGAACCGTCCGTGTAGCATCGGAGATAATTCTCAGGAATCACACCAGACGGACCCAGGGTTAACCACTCTTCCCTAGAAGGCAACCTAACCCTGTAGGAATGACCAAAGACAAAAGTCTTCAAATTCCTATCAGAAGGGAAACCTGTAATGGGAATCCTTAAAAGCATCTCACGATAAATGGTAGAATGACCATATCGCTTACCCTGCCAAAAACCTGTCTGTTTAATTCTATAACAGGCTTTCATTGCCTGGTTTTTCACCTCCACAAAAAGAGGTGGAATCCCTAACAAAGTCTCCATAGATGCGGTCGGTGTCGTCCGAAACGCTCCAGTCACCGCCAGACAAGCCAAGCGTTGGACTTCTTCCAACAGCTGCCTAGCAGATCGTGTTTCAATGCGACGCCACCACCCCAAAGCCGCATATACCAATCTAGGTTTAATGACCATACAATAAATCCAGAACATCATCTTGGGAGTGATTCCCCAGTTCTTACCTACAACTCTTCGTCATTGCCAAAAGGAGATTATCGCCTTTTGATGTTGTGTCTTAACATGTTCCGACCAGTTCAATTTACTGTCGAGAACTACTCCAAGGAACTTCACTGATTTGCTAACCTGTATGGAAGTACCTAACAACCTAGGAGGTGTAAAACCTACTATCTTCCTTCTATGAGTAAATAGAATTGCCTGGGTCTTAATAGGATTAATAGAAAGATTCTTATCCTGTGTCCAACAATACACCATGTTAAGGGCGCTTTGCATTAGGTCCGAAATGGTGGACAAACAGCGCCCTAACAATAAAATAACACCATCATCGGCATATGCTTGCACATAAAATCCCGATGAGCTTGTGTACATGGTCATTGTTCACAATTAAACTTCTTATCAATAATTAATATTTCTTTTATCTTATATAAATTCCACAATCTAATTATTTATACTAGTTGCGGAATGCTCCTCAATGTTACTTGCAAGCTTCTGGAAATTTTTGTGAATAATTTTTCTTCACAAAAATCTTTGGTTCCTTCGTGTGGATGCTGTTTTCCGCTAAATAAATTTCTTTGTACCTACCTCTCTTTAAACTGGACATTGTTTTTTTTATCAGTCAAAGAATAGACTTAATCATAATGGAAACTTTTTATATTAATTTGATTGGGACAGTCTTTCTTTTCGTATTTCCCAGAACAAATTGCACAGCTAGTTTTGCCCCCAAACTGCTTATATATATATTATTGCATCTAAGATATTTGTCTTAGATAACTTGTGCAGTGCTAAATAACTTGTGCAACATTCCCGTGTTCAAGAGGACACGGGAATCCATAAATGTAAACACGATCAATGTAAAGTCTAACCATGGAAAGTCTATGAAATTCTAAACAAATTTTTGTATTAGCTGTCCATTCAGTTCTCAGGTGAAAAAAAAATTCTGAAATTCATTTTTGGAATCCTAATGCTTGAAACGGTTTTATTGACGAGCAATTGTAAATAATGCACAGGCCTTAAAAATATTTATTTAGATCTTCTTTTCTGAAAGAGTTGGCAACTTTTATTAGAAGTGAATGAAAATTTTAATACTCCTTAAATTGAGACACCTACATTAGTTAATAATAGATTCAAAAGAACTTAAGGCATAGACGATAAGAACATATTTTCTTTCTTAAAGATTAAAATGGTAGATAATTTTCTGGAGAACCTCTTTATCACACCTAAAACAGAATATATTCTAAGGTCAAAAATATTTCCCTCACTTTATTTCTTTCTATTTTATATCTAGTTTGTAGATGGTTGGAGCAGGTGATGTGGTTAATGTGAAGTGCAGAGATGAAGGTAATATAAGGGGAACTGTAGTGGCGAACAGAGTACAAAGAGAGGTGAAGCTGCTTGTTAGGCCCGGCTATTAGTAGCCTGTGGCCGGTACTTCTCGCTACACGGTCTGGACAACAATTTAACAAATAACAGCTCTTTGGAGTATGAAGTTTAGTCCAACATCCTCTCCGCCATCATCTTTGTAAACCACAGACACTTCAACAACACTGCTGTCTATACTTTGTTCAACTATATCATACCTATAATATAAAATAATAACACCATACTGAGAAGTTAAATCACTAACATTCAACTAAATATAATCATTCAGAAATAAATCATCAGCTTATATGTATCAGGAAAAAAAAAATATATAATTTTTTTTAGTTTTTACTTTTTGTTCTTAGAAAGTTAGATGTAATGTTGATAAATATTGAAATATTGTGCTTTTAGAAATAAAATAATACTATAAAAAAAGCGAGAACAATGCTTTGTGGAAAGAAAAGAAATTACTTTCTTTGGCCAAAATTAATAATTAATAACTCTTTATTTGCTGCATCGCCAAATAATTGAACATAATTGATTACATTACTTTGGTGAAAGAAGTTAAACTTTCAATTATTATTTTACGCAGTATTGCTTATATTTCCTAATCATTTTTTTTTTATTGGTAATATTCAATAATTGTTTTACGCATTACTGCCACTTATGTTTAATCACATGTATTATGAATGAACTTAACAGAAAGGGTTCTGTTAAATTTCTTTTTATATTTCCCTAAATATGTTGAAAACAGTGTGTCGTAACTAAATTTGAGATTTAAAATAATGTCTAACATGGAAGGAAGGTAACAATAATTCCACGCCGAATGTTGTAAGAAATAAATAATTAAATAGTGTGATGGATGCAAGAAATATAAAAATATATTCAATTTGAAAAAAATCAAAATTATGAAGAATATGTGACAATTCTCTTGCAAAGGGACATTTCAAGTAGAAGACCAATATTGTCATTTAGAGTTCATGAACTTGATAGCATTGTCTACCCCTTCTTCTCACAGGGAAATATTTGAAATAACAATTAGAAGACATTCC
This sequence comes from Triatoma infestans, assembly GCA_011037195.1. Lineage (NCBI taxonomy): Eukaryota > Metazoa > Arthropoda > Insecta > Hemiptera > Reduviidae > Triatoma > Triatoma infestans. The sequence continues at coordinate 60,886 of JAAEAF010007389.1, forward strand.
TTCAAGATAGCTGGTTGTAGACACCGAAGCAGAACACTTGTTTTTCGCTCTCTTAGCATCAGTGCATATTAATAAGTTAATAATTTCTTTGCAAATAACTTGTAGTTATTATCTTAATGGAAATTATTTATTGTTAGCAGTGGTGACTACTTTCTTATTTCTGATATTTCTCTCTTGAACATATATACTTACAAGCCCTTTTATTAAACCGCTCGTGCTACACCAACTACTGCTACAAAACACGCAACCACTCAACACACCCAATACATTTCAATAGCTGAGTTAGTTGTTTAAGACTGAGAATGGAATAAATTCTATCTATTGAATATAAATTTAATAATCAATAACATTTCCCTCACTAGTCCTGCAACCTCAAGGCGTTACTACAAGCACATTATCTCGAAATGTGCTAGTGTAGATATTATTAACTTTGTCCCTTCCTGTTTTCCCCTCTAATATCACAAATATCTCACAAATACCTCTGTTTTCTCAAATATCGCATCTTCATAGCTTGGATAACGCTTTTATGCCTTTCCATAAGGATCCAGGACTCACTGGAATATGAAAGAAACGGCAGGAACACACTCTTATACATGGCTATCGTTGTCGCTTTAGAAACTTCTGGCTTTCCTAAGAAAGCTTGTCTCAGAGCATGAAAGAGTTTTCCTGCGGTAGCCACCTTTCCCTTTATCTCTTCGCCCAGAGTATCTTTTTGGGACAGATAGGCGCCTAAAATACTTGAATGTATCTATCTCCTTTATATCCGTCCCCATTAACCTTATACATAATGATTTTCTCTTTCCTTTGCTATCACCATGTTCTTAGTTTTCTCTGGATTTAGCTGTAGCTTCACTTTTCCCAGGTCTTCCGCCAAAATTGCCAAGTTGGTCTGAAAGTTATTCATACTTTCTGCGAGAATGAGGATATGGATATATATCCTTATGGAAATATGAATTTCTCTACTGTATTCAGGAGTGACTAGAGGAGAAAGAGCAAAGGGGGGAGTGGGTTGTCTTGTGAGAAAAGAGAACTTGTCTAATATAAAAGATTATAAATTAATCAATGAAAGACTATTAAGTATTAACTGGGGTGACGGGGTTAATAAGAATACTATAGTAGCTGTATATGCCACTAATGATAATGCAGCAATCGGCGATAAGGCTAAATTCATTGAAGAAATTTTGCATTTCATTAATTATGTAGCATTTTCACAATGTTTCAGAAAATAGTTAAGATTGAAAAATAACGATTTGGTTTTGTTATCAAATAATTTAAAAAAAAAAAAAAAAAATCTATCAGAGATCATAAAATTTTCCTAATGTAATTTGTTGTCGTAGACTAATTTTTTGTACATTTTATGCTGGTCTATTAAAGAAGTTCATCGTAGAAAGAGAAACCTGAAAACATGAAGACAAAATAATATTCTATGCCCATTTGTTGTCCCCATCCTTCGCCACACATTTTTCTCTGATCATAGATGCGAGCCATTAATAATAATTTACCGAGCGCCAATAGGTTTAAATCTTATTACTAATGGAAACATAAAATTAATGAACTTCCTCATTCAAATAATGAATTAATAAGTAAATTCTAACTGCTTGATGAATTAATTCAAAAGATTATACCCAGAATGAAAAGAGATGAGGAATATCCAAGAGGCTAGGGAATATCCATGAAGCGAGTATTGAATAAGAATGGAAATCTAGGGAAACTATTAGAAGAGCATATGTTAACTTTGAGGGTAAATACATTATTTGTACAACAAGAAAAAATAATAAAAATAAAAACGCTCTAGAAATGATTTGAAATTGGAGGATATGAAATGGAAATGAACTGGCTCAAATGAAAATTATTTTAGTCCCAGCCTTCCTATTCCTCAATGCCTTCCCTACTTGTTCCTTCCGTGCTAAGGGATTCCTCTTTACTTTCCCTCGAGGAGATCGACCGTTTCCTTGAAATTCTACAGTTCTATAGAACATACGAATTAATATAACTAGACTGTAGTAAGTACATTGGTTTTTACTACCTTTTATTTATTTATTAATTTTTTTTTTGTTTTGTTTTAGGTGAACTGTTATAAATTTCGTTACAATGCAGCTTCAAAACTTTATGTATTTTTATTAGGTAAAAGTTTGTAATTAGGTAAAATGTTTTTAATAAGCTCCAAAGAGCTTAACGTTACTCCCCTCAAAC
>JAAEAF010007390.1:0-41022 GCA_011037195.1 Triatoma infestans
TTTTTTAGCTCATATTAGTGTATTAAGGGAGGAAACTCCAGTTTTTTTATCTTTTTTTTTTTTGAACCGACGAGGGAAAAAGACAGGAAGCCATTTTGTTTTTTAAGATCCAGCAGTCAGCGGTAAAAAAAGTTTTTTTTCATTCAAAAATTCATAACTTTGGAACTACAAAAGCAATTTTAATTTTTCAAAAACAATTTTTCTCACAAACACAGGTACTTTTGGAATTCATAATAAAAAATAAGGGTTCCCATTTGAAAAAAAGTTTGTTTCTGTAACCTGCATATCAGCAGCAGAAGTTTTTTTGTTTTATAATATCATTAGTTACTACTCAAAAAATAAAGGGGTTATGATTTGAATTTTTTTTTCCATCATCAATAATTACCGAGAAAAAAGGGGTGAACCACTTAGCCCGGACAACCTGTATAATGAATTGAAATAGCTCTTTAGAACAAAACATAACCCCACCTCTCTTCCAATAGCTCCCTTAAATCAATTTTCCAGAGAAATGTTTCAAATAAAAGTTTAAAGAAAATCGTATAAAGCCAGAAAATTCATTCAGCAAAGTGGTACTTCCGGTTAAGGATCTTGACTGTAACTTTCCTTTTACCAGTATCACACATGGATCTCATGGTGATACTAAAACGGAATGTCAATTTTGAACTCTTGTCACCTGAAGTCAGATATTCGTAAATAAATATATAGTTCCAGGGGCTCTCACTAGATGGCAGACAACGCTGTGTGTGTCATTTACTGAGACCTGGCTTTAGTTTATTTTCATTTTTACCCAATTTTTTGTGATTTTATCGAAAATTACTCCAACAATTTTCCTTAAACTCCGCGTACTGATTACACAATAAATGATCAACCATATTTATTTTAAACATTTTATTTAACGGATTGTAAATTCTTTGTACTTAAGGTAACAATATAAACTTAGATATTTAAGAAATATTTACAACGCTATATAATGAGAATAAACATGTAAAAATCTTAATTTAAAAAAACAAAAAAAAAATCTGGTGTGAAACACTCACACAATAATCTCTTACTGTAGTTGTTGTGGTGGTTGGTTCCGCAGAGCTGGAAAGCATCAGACACATTTTCGTGGTTTAGCCTGCCTTCATTTTGTGGGTATCGACCGGTTTCGGGCGTTCGCCCATCTCAGGATCGTTGTTCAGACAGTGTGGGACAACACAGACTTGACAGAGAAAATTGTTGTGAAAACAAAGTTTCCTCTGTAGAAGTCTGTGTTGTCACACTGTCTGAAAAAACGCATCCTGAAGATGGGCGAACGCCCGAATCCGGTCGATGACAACAAAATGAAGCAGGCTACTACGGAAAATGTCTCTGATCTCTTACTGTAGTTTACAAAATTGTGATTGACAAATTTTATAGTTAGCATACCAAATTTAATGAAATTTGTCAGTATTTTTATGGAGAAAATGACAAAAACTGGGAAAAAAAACTGTTCAGTAAATACGCACTTCCGGTTTACTAATTTTCTTCAAACTCGGAATTTCAACAACATATTTAATTATCATTAATATAATTTTAATGATAGAATTGTATAATAAACTGAAATAGCACTTTAGAGGAAAACCTAACCCCACCCATTCACCCTAAGTACCTTAAACTAATTTTCCCGGATATATGTATGTAGAAAAAGTCATGTGACCGTTTCACACAGGTTTTATATATTTTTTTATTTAATACATGGAAAGTGAATTGAGAATTTCAGACACGTACATATAAAACAGAATTGCTAATTATCACTTATATCTGATTACAGTTAGAATTTTAAATAATTTATATTTTATGTTGTATCAATATTAACTATGACACATTGAATGGCAAACTACAGTTTAGTAGATCTGAAAGTTGCATTACAATAAAATTGTTTAGTGTATTAATATTGTTTGACCTTCTTATATTGGAACAATAGAGTCGTTTTCTTAAATGAATTCATTAGTAATTAGGCCGAGTTCGAATTCATCCAATACTCCATTCAAAACAGCTCTTATCAAAAATAATTAATATTAATAATTATCCTAGAAGATTAAAAAAAACAAAAGTATATGTATATTATAAACAATATCACTGACATAAATTCTTAAAATTGTCAATTCTCTTTGAATCTGGTCCATTGGGACAGACAATGCGATACCTGGTGAGAATAACTCGAACTACTTCTCTAACAGTTCTGATTGACAAATCTGTTCGAATTACTTTCTCCTACTGCTTTAAGATGAACTATTGCGATGTGGGCAAATTTGTAATCAAGTTTTTCACTGAAAATACGGTTTTAAGGTTCTTTAAGTGCGAAAAAATCTGATGTGAAGCACTCATACGACTTTCTCTTAGTACGAAATGGCAAATTTTCTTCACACTCACAATTCTTAGTGCTTAAAACCGTCGGCATTTTTATGGAGAAAATCACACACAAAAACTGGAAAACCTATTTTCAATAAAGTCGCATTTCCGGTCAACCCTTTTTTTTCAAAATGGGAATTTTGGCAACTTATATAAATTCTAATTAATATTATTTAGTTGACAGAATCGTATAGCAGCATATTGTTGAACTGAAATAGCACATTAGAGGAAAACATAACCCTTCCCTCCCCCAAAAGTCCCCTTAAATGAATTTGCCCGGAAAAATGTTTCAAATAAAAGTTGTAGCTCTTTGTATGTGTAGTTGATATACCAAGTTTTAAAAAAAAAATCGTTTGAGCCATTTTAGAGAAAATAGCAGAAAACTACTTTCAGTAAAGCGCACTTCCGATCATACGGATTTTCTTCAAACTCAGGGATTTCGACAACATATTTAATTCTAATTAATATTATTTGGATGATAGAATTGTGAAACAAACTTAAATAGCACTTTATAGGAAACCATAACCTTAACTCTCCCCCAAAAAGTGGCCTTAAACGTATTTTACCGGAAAAATGTTTCAGATAAAAGTTGTAGCTCTTTGTATTTCTAGTTGATATTCAAAATTTAAAGTAAATCGTTGAAGCCGTTTTTTGAGAAAATCACAAAAAACTTCACTTTATAGGAAACCATAACCTTACCTCTCCCCCAAAAAGTGGCCTTAAACGTATTTTACCGGAAAAATGTTTCAGATAAAAGTTGTAGCTCTTTGTATTTCTAGTTGATATTCAAAATTTAAAGTAAATCGTTGAAGCCGTTTTTTGAGAAAATCACGTATTCAAAAAAGCTCAGGGGACCTCAAAACTTGTATTTCCGGTGAAACTCAATTTCGAAAATCTGGCACGATCGCAATACTATTACTATTATTAGTCAGAGAAACTAGAAATATTTTTAGCTAATGGTCTGGTTGAGTTTGAATAAAATATCTTAAACACAAGGAAAATCACACAGGAAGTTCAAATTTAGAAGTAGCACAGGAAGTACCATTTTCGTACGATCACCGCATCTGACAGAAAGATTCTTTGCGGGTTGTGGGCTTATATGCTTTCCTCTAAAGTACCAATTCAGTGTAATATGTAGTTTTACCATGTACACAATAACACATTTATTATTATGAATTACACAATAAAATTTGAATTAACTGCAGTTAGGGAGAGAGGAAATCGCTAGATTGGAAAGGCAATTTGTCAGTTCGAAGAATACCATCGTAGGATTAGTATAAACACCCGTCAACAGCATAAATAAGACAAAAAAAAACAGAATATGAGATAAAGGCAGGGTAGAAGTGTGACAGGCCCGAAGTAGGTCACCCATGGCAATGAGTCCAGCTCGGCCAATCTAACTTCCGCCCTCGTCTTGTGTAATCCACATACTTAGCTGGATTTATTTACTGAGCCGGTTTTTTCCCCATTTTATTATACAAACCAAAAAAGAACTGCCAAATGTAGAAAACAGGTTTATACCATATTCATTCTTTTTAATTTTAGGACGCGTCCAAGTTATTTTATTATTATTATTAATGATTTGATTTTGGACTTAATGACTTGGAAGGTCATTAAAGGTATTATGACTGAATTAATGGGAGCAAGGCACTAAAATTACTTTATAATTTATGGTTTGACCTTATAGTTTGTACAGAACTACTCATTAAGCTTGTTATTACCAAACCAATAAGCTAACCTTCTTCGCAATAACCTCCTATTTCTTCAGAACATAAACTCTAAATAATATCATCAAAATACGATACAATTCAACTTTTAAAGACTTAATATTGTTACATTTTTAGGTTATATAATTACCACCCTGTTAGAACTAGTTTTAAGGGAACTATTTATTTTATTTAGACTTCTGTATTTATTTATTAATACACATATTACAGCGAATCTGGCTTTATCGCAATAAATTTTCTTGTACACTGAATATAAAGCTACTTATATTTATATGACATTGACAAAAGCAAACAGTACTACAAAAACTTGAGGTACTAGTTTTGAGGTAGAATTGTGTGGGTTCCTGAAAATCAAGTGCTAACAATCTATTTAAATCTTTGCTATATAGTTGTAATGTCCATTCTTGTCAGTTGGTCCTTCAGTCTCGAATAATTTATTATAATCATTTAAAGATTGCATACTGCCGTGGCCAAGGTAACAGAGAACGTTATGTAAGTAGCTTGAACCAATTATTGCTTTTAAAATTTTCAAAACCTATTTTAATCATATGTTCAAAAATATGATTGTAGCATATTCGAGGGAGTTTCTCAGAAGATATATTCAGTGATATAGCACCACCATGCTAATGACCTTTCTAGTGCTGTGATGGAAATATGTTTACAGCCCAGTCTCAACACGAATGAAGTGACCCGAGGTATTGAATTCTCTCAATCGTTCTTAAAAGTACCCTAAGACCAAATTTCACCGGCATACAGCACAGTAGATACAATAATTGATCCATAAAGTTTCATTTTACTTTCCCAGCTATCAGATATGCCCTTAACTCGTCCCCTTATCAAGAAAATGCTTAGAAACTAAACTAAATGAACCTATTGTATTGAACGGAACCCCAAAATAGACATATTACTTAGTATGCTCTAATTCCGTTACTCCATAATATAACGGTAAATACTTCCTACGTTTGAAAGATGTTCGGAAGACTATTATCTTGGTTTTACCCGCGTTGATGGATAAATCGCTTGCCAGGCAATACTGTGCATGGATATTAACTTGTAAGGGAACTATCGCTAAACTCTGCAGATGCTGATGATAAAACTATATCAAACCAATAATTGTAAACAATTGAATTCACTACTATTTATGTTCAGCAATATTACTTTCTCTAACTACAGTTCTCACCGGAAATACAAGTTTTGAGGTCCCCACAGAGGAAAAGAGTAGTTTTTAGAAAATAGTTTGTGTGTCTGTGTTTGAACAGCATAGCTCAGAAACTAAAAAATCGCAGAAAGTTCAAACTTGATATTCCGTTTAGGTATCACCATGGGATCCGACAGGAACATATCTGTCAAAATTCCTTAACCGGAAGTACCACTTTACAGGATTTCTTTTTTACTTTTGTGCGATTTTCTCGAGAATGGCCCAACGATTTTCTTAAAACTTAGTATATCAACTACACCCACAAAGAGCTACAACTTTTCTCCTGCAAAATTCATGTAAGGGCACTTTAAGGGGAGGGGTGGGGGTTAGGTTTTCCTCTAAAGTGCTATCTTTGTTGATTATACAATTCTATCATTTAAACAAAATTAATTAGAATTAAATATGTTGCCGAAATTCCGCGTTTGAAGAAAATCTGTTTAGTGCATGGCGTTTTTACTTCAATTGTTTTAGTTTTCTACAATTTTATCCATTAAAACACCTAACGGATTTCATTAAATTTGTTTCACTAACTAGGTACGCAGAGACCTGTCACTTTTATTGGGGACTTTTTTCCGACAAAGTTCTATTCAGAAGTTGTGGGGGGAGTCTATGGGTTTCCCTCAAAAAAAGGGTTGGATGTGATACCTCCAAACTTATCCTTACGCTAGTTTTCAAAATTGTGATTGACAATTTTTATAGATAGTATACCAAATTTAATGAAATTCGTCGGTGTTTTTATCGGAGAAAATCGCAAAAATTTAAAAAAAAAATGTTCACTAAAAACGCACTTCCGGTTCATCCGATTTTTTTTTTAAACTCGGAATGTGTTCGTCAACAACGCTTATGTTAATTCATAATGTAATAATTATTTAGATGATAAATGTGTAATAAACTGAATAGTACTATGAGGAATCCGTAACCCACACGCCCCTCAAAAATCTCTTAAATATAAATTTTTTCTCAGGAGGAATGTTTCAAATAAAAGGTTGTAGGCCCTTTTGTGCGCGTAGGTGTTCAGTTCAATTGATAACCAGTTTGAAGAAAATCGTGTGGAGCCATTTTTGAGAAATTCGCAAAAAAGTAAAAAAAAAAAAAATTGTGTAGTGTTATTTTCCGTTGAGGAATTTTGACAGATAACTTCCTGTCGGATCCCATGGGTGATACGTAAACAGAATATCGAGTTTGAACATTTTATGATTTTTCGTTTTTTAAGTTATGCTGTTCACATACATACACACACACACACACAGACGCAAACAGACTCTTTTCTAAAAACCACATTTTTTGACTCAGGGGACCTCAAAACGCATATTTCCGGTAAAAACTCGATATCAAAAATTTGACACGATTACAATACCGAGTAAGGAGTAATAAGGAGTATGAGACAAGTAAAAAGTCATTTTATTACGTTTAGATTCTCCAAATTATATAAAATTGAAGACAAGCAAAAAATTAGTAAAGTTATTAGTGTGAAGGAGATATTGCTAAAATACCGGCTCGGCCGGGTGAAACTGGACTGTTTAACTCATACCTAGATAAAACTGTCTACGACCAATTTCGTAGTAAATAGATTTGTATTCTACACAATTACTCCCGTGGGAGATATTTCTACAAAAATTATTAGACCAGCTCAATAATTAAATTAAGGTAGGTAGGTAGGTTGATAAAAGATTTTGCAGAAGGCCGGCGATGTGGTAGTTAGGTGGCTGTATTATACTTTCTAATTAAATTTTTATAAATAAAAATTTGTAATGCTTTCGCTAATTTAACGTTACTTTAGAAAATTAACACTACATCCTTGTGTTGTGACTTTCATTGCATTAATTTTAGCAATCTGTCACACTACTCATTACTGTTACTTCAGCAGATTCACTGTGCAGTCTCTCGAAGCTCGGATGATATCGAGTTTTCACCGGAAATACACGTTTTGACAATACAAGTACAGCATAGATCAAAAACGAAAAATCATAGTCATGTTCAAACTTGATATTCCGTTTAGGTATCACCATGGGAACCGACAGGAAGTTATCTGTCAAAATTCCTCAACCGGAAGTAACCACATTACTAAATGATTATTTTTTTCACTTTTATACGATTTTCTCAAAAATCGTTCCAACAATTTTCTAGAAACTCTGTCTTTCAACTACATACATACAAAGAGCTACAATTTTTATTTGTAACATTTCTCCAGGAAAATTCATTTAAGGGCATTTTTGGGGTAGGGGTAGGGTTAGGTTTTCCTCTGAAGTGCTATTTCAGTTTATTACACAATTCTATTATCTAAATAATATTAATTAGAATTAAATATGTTGTTGAAATTCCGCGTTTGAAGAAAAGCGGATGACCCGGATTTGCGTTTTTATTGAAAAGTATTTTTTCAATTTTTTGCTATTTTCTCAAAAAACGGCTCCAACGATATTCTTTAAACTAGGAATGTGAACTACACATATAAAGAGCTACAACTTTTATTTGAAACATTTCTCCGGGTAACGTCATTTAAAGGGGGTTTCTGGGGGAGCGGTAGGGTTATGTTTTCCTCGTAAAGTGCTATCTTAGTTGATTAAAAATAGATTGCTAAAATTCCGAGTTTTAAGAAAAATTAGTAAACCGGATGTAAATTTTTACTTAAGAGTTTTTTTTATATAAAAACCATTTGTTGCACCACGATTCGAGGGATTTATGTGAGCTTGGTGAAATTCCGGAACCTATGACGGGATCTATATGAACGGATAGGATGGCTGAATCTTCTGCAAAATTGTATAAAGTTGTTTCTGCATATACTGAGAATATGTGCACTGTATACGAGGAAAAGGATTGAGCTTAGGACACTTCCTTGAGGAAGTCTTGCTTTCAAAGAGAAGGAATGAGGAAATGGTGAAGCCTTGGCTGACTTTAGGAGCCTGTCAGTAAGGAAGGATAAGATAATAATATAAAAATAATGGGAGAAATTAAAAATACATAATAAACAGTATAAGAACTCCTGAAAATGTCAAATATGTCTTGTCTATCGACTGTTTCTAACATTAATATGTTGAGTGCAAAACGAAATTTAGATAATTATATTAAATCCGTCTTTAACCACAACTATAGCAAATACATGTAATTGATTCTTGTATATTTGTCTGTAATCTCGACATCAACTTATCTGTCACAATTATATAACTTATTTTAATTACAATAATCCTATTCTATGTATAACCTATGACAATGCACAAGTACGAACAAATACATTTACAAAAAAATGAAAAGAAATTTATAGATTTTAATTGATAAAACTCATAGTCTTTTAACAGCAACCAAGTATAAAGTACCAATAAAAGGTATTTCAGTTCACTGGACTTTCAACGAATAGAGGTTATGATGTAAGGCCCCCGTCGGCGGCAGTAAATAGGTCGGTGAGTTGTATTCACCGTGGGAGAAGCAAAAACTATCCAAAAATATAAATTTGGCAAATAATTACTTGATTCAAATATATTCCAGTGAGGTCAGTGATAAATCTCCAAAACATTAGTAATTCTGCGAGCAGCCACTAGATGTCACTGTACTAGATATGTAGTCAGCACGTCCACCAGTCAACCAGTTGACATGCATGCACAATTTCTCTCCCCACCAACAAACAAATGCTAAATACATGACAAATTTGTAAGTTAAAAATACTTGGCTATTGTAAAGTAAATATAAATTTGTTTCACACATGAAATACAACTTCAAAATACTATTTTTCAAAATCAAATTAAACCTATATTCAAACAAATTAATCATTTTAATTGTTGTGGTGGTTGGTTCCGCAGAGCTGGAAAGCATCAGAGACATTTTCGTGGTAGCCTGCTTCATTTTGTGGTCCTCGACCGGTTTCGGGCGTTCACCCATCTTCAGGATGCGTTTGTTCAGACAGTGTGAAAACACAGACTTGCACAGAGCAAAGTTAGTTAGCTATTACAGTTTACTGTAATTAGAATTCTATCATCTAAATAATATCAATTAGAATTAAATATGTTGTTGAAATTCCGAGTTTGAAAAACTCGGTCACGACCGGAAGTGCGTTTTTACTGAAATGTATTTTTGAGTTTTCTGGTATTTTCTCTAAAGTAGGAATGTGAACTACACATATAAAGAACTACAACTTTTATTTGAAAGATTTTTCCTGATAATGTCATGTAAGGGGGCATTTTGGGGGAGGGATGGGGTTATGTTGTTCTCTAATGTGCTCTTATAGTTGATTCATAATTCTACCATCCTAACAAAATTAATTAGAAATAAATAAATGGCCAAAAATCTGAGTTTCAAGAAAATTAGTAAACCGGAAGTGCGTTAGACTGAACAGTTTTTTGGTTTTCGACGAATTTACTAAAATGTGCTACACAAACTATAAATTTTGTCAATTTCAAGTTTGAAAACTGGAGTGAGAGAAAGTTGTGTGAGTCTTTCACAACAGATCTTTTTGTTTATTCAGATATTTTCTTCACATAAATTGTAATAAATTTAACCATCATTCGTTACAATGTAAAGGCACTCTCACTTGTCCACTATGTACAGCAAATCACACACTTAAAGAATGTAAAGTTAAAGAAAATGAATATTCTTGTGTAAATAGCATACAGTTTAATAAATACACATCAGCTGATGGTCACAAAGAAACTAATCACGCAGCTCTGAGTAATACTTCCCCTACATACCTACATAGATTAGAACTTAAACAGAATAATATTGACTATGGCCAATAAACAAGACAAAATAACAACTGATTGTTCTGTAAACAAAATTTCTTTCGTGCAAATAAATCTGCGTAGATCCAATAGAGCGCACCACACTCTACACAATTTTGTTACTACTAATAAAATAGATATCGCTATTATACAGGAACCTAATCCATCGCGAATAAAATCTCTGCTTTTCCGTTTGGAATTTTTCAAAAAGGCCAAAGTAGAATTAGGGCAGCAATCTTAGTAATAAACAGTAATATTGATGTAATTTTAAATTCACAAAATTCAAACGAAGACACAGTTTTGGTTGAGATGGTGCTGGGTAATTTCCTTTTTTGTGTGGCTAGTATGTATATGGCGCATGATCGTCAAATGGAGTCAGACTTACAAAAGATGGACGAATTATTGAGAGCCTCATCTGGTCGTTTGTTGCTTGGTATGGACAGTAACGCACGTTCCACTTCTTGGTTCGACTCTACGACAAACGAAAGAGGCGAAGTACTTGAAGAATATTTTGCGTCTAAATCTCTAATAATACTGAATGAGCATAACTGTTCACCAACTTTTGAAACGATCAGAGGGTCAAGTTACATTCACATCACTGTTTCAACCTCCGCCCTAGTGAATATATTAGTGACTGGTCCCAACCGAACGAAGAAAGTTCCTCAGATCATGGATATTTAACATTTCAATTTAATTTAAGCGGAATTCAAGGATTTTCGAAACATACTTCTACATTCAAATTTAATACAAAGAAAGCCAACTGGGTATTATTTCGACAATTAATTCATAATAATTTCTGTGCAATACTGGGTGTCGATAGTGTTACAACAGATGTGAATAGTCCGGATGGTCTGCTGGCTGAGTTTATTCATAACTCGCATGATTTCGAAAGAGACATTGAGCTGATATTCAACAAAATAATCAGTGTATGTAAAATATCGATTCCAAAAATTTCACAAACAAACAAGCAGTTTGTAAGAACAGTTAGCTGGTGGAGTGATGATTTAAATATATTAAGGAAACGTGTTAACGCTTCAAGAAGACTATATTAACGCACATACCGAGATTCTACCCTTCGTGAGGCAAGAAAGAAATTATATTTTGATTTGAAGCGGCAATATCAACTGAAGATAAAGGAATCATGGAAGGCATTTTGCAGCGCTACTTCGTCAAACAACCCATGGAACTTTATTTATAAAGTAGCAGAGAGTAAATTACGGCCAACTACTTGTATTTCCACAGTGCTAAAGGATGATGGGCAGTACACAGCAAACTTTGAAGAAACTGTTGATGTGATTCTGGAAAAATTAGTACCAAGCGATGATAAGATACTAGAGCTCCCGGTGCATAGAGAGATAAGGATGGACACTTCACAGCCAATGGACACAGATGACGATGTAGAGTTCACGAGGTATGAAGTGGAAAGGGCTATAAGTAGCATGAGACCAAACAAGGCCCCTGGTTGGGACGGACTAACAAGAGATGTTCTGATTGAGATATTTAGTCTTTACACTGCAGCTCTGACAAAAATTTATGTAGAATGCTTGTCACGAGGAACCTTCCCATCTATATGGAAAAAATCGCAGCTCGTTATAATGGTGAAACCCGGTAAACCTGATCAAGAAGATATCAGCAGATATAGACCTATCAGCCTGTTGCCAATGGCTGGCAAGGTTTTGGAAAAACTTTTAATAGACAGGATAATGCACCATATTAATTCTAACAAACTTCTCTCAAATAGGCAGTTCGGGTTTAGGCCCCACATGTCAACAGTCAGCGCCCTAAAAGCAGCAGTTGAATTTATAAAGTATTATTTCGAAATTAAGTGGGATGTTTTGCTCATTTCACTGGACGTAAAAGGTGCGTTCGATGCTGCCTGGTGGCCTAGCATTCTGAGGAGTTTAAGAGAGAAAAAATGTCGAAAAAACCTCTACTGTCTTTCAAAAAGTTACTTTGCAAATAGAAAAACAACTTTAAGTCTTAATTCCTTCTCCAGAGAGGCAAAAGTGACTAAAGGATGCCCTCAGGGGTCTTGCTGAGGTCCGGGCTTTTGGATCCTGATGTACGATGATCTGCTAAGACTCCGGTTTCCAGGGCGGTGCGAGTTTATTGCCTTTGCTGACGACTTGTTAATATTGGTTGCGGGTCAATCGGGTGGAGCTGGCTGTGAATGGCAACAGGATTCTGAGACTCGTGGAGAGATGGTCATTGGACAAAAAAGTTTACTTAATCAAACAAAATCCAAGATAATGCACCTATCCAGAAGAGAGACACGTGAGAGTGCAGATATATCAATATTTCTTGAGGGAAAGAGATTGGAAAAAGTAGATAGCCTAAAATATCTGGGAGTAATTATAGACAGGAAGTTCTGCTGGGACTTGCATGTACAGCATATCTGCGAGAAAAGTCGGCAATTCGTCAATTTGCTATCAAGAGCAACAAAGTCCACTGGGGTCTCGCTATCGAGGCGCTGAGTGTAATTTATAAAGGTGCTTTTCTTCCTTTGATGACGTACGCGGTCCCCATTTGGCAATCAGCATTGAAAGTACAGAAGAATAGAAAGAAAATTGAAAGGGTTCAGAGGCTGTTCTTACTCCGTATAATTAAGGGTATAGAACTATTCCATACAATGCGGCATGCGCGATTGCCGGTGTGATGCCGATTTGCATTAAGTTGGAGGAACTCACAGTTATTGACGCTATCCAGGCGGGCGGTATTATTGCATGGGAAAGATGGGACATTGTTGGATAAACCCATTGATCCCGAAAGATGGTTACATCCCGCCAGTTTTCCACATATAAACGTAGACTCGGAAACGCCTCATGATATGGATGTCTATACTGATGGCAGTAAAGAAGATACTTATGTTGGCTGTGCATTCGTAGTGGTCCGGCGGAAAGAAGAGCTGGGGGGGGGTGGATTCCGCCTCGATGAATGTTGCTCTAATAATCAGGCGAAGCAGTTGGCAATAGTAAAGGCACTGGAATGGCTGGAGTCAAACGCCCAGATCGGAGGATACGCTAGAGTATCTACAGACAGCCGTATTACTCTGGATTCAATGCAGGACTCTAAAAATCACCTTCCACTGATTGAGAGGATAAGGGTGATTTTGGTTGGGCTACAGCTGCGATGTAGCGTTACGTTCTCCTGGGTTAAAGCCCACGCTGGGATACCAGGGAATGAACAAGCTGATAAAATGGCTAAGGCCGCCTCCAAAGACAGCGAACTTCTAATTAGCTACAAAAGCTACCCCAAAACATTCCTCAAGCTTTGGGCTCATCGGCGCAGCGTGCACTCTTGGGAGCAACTATGGACTGGATCTCTCACCGGAACATTAACCAGGGAGTTTTCCCTTCAATCTCAACTCGCCTTCGAATGCAGCACATCGGCATTACGTATCGGTTGACGCAGCTGTTATCGGGACATGGGAAAATGGCCGCATATCTATATAGATTCGAAATCGTCCCATCCCCGGTCTGCTCTTGTGACAACTCTTCGGCTCAGACGGTGGATCATCTTCTGTGGGACTGCATCTGCTTACTTCCCTCAAGAAGTGCTTTCATGCAGCGGGTAGTAACTCAGTCGGTGGATTGGCCGCCTGGCAAGTCGACTTTGCTTTAGCCTGAGCTCTTTGGGCACTTCAAAAAATTCATAAACGACATATTCAAATTTTTGAATGATTAGGGGGAGAAAAAATAAATAAAAATTAAAAAAATAATAATAATACAAAAAATCATAATAAAAAAAATAATTTTTTTTTTTTTTTTTTTTTTTTTAATAACGCCTGCGCCTTCACTGATTTGTCATCATTCGGCGCCTTGCAACCCAGTATAACTTGTTCGCAAATTCGCGATCGTCTGTGCCATTCCTTGTTATGTCTGCTAAACCTGCGCATCGAAGCAGGTGTTGGGCGTTCATCTCTCCAGCCCGGCACAGAGGACAATTAGGGCTCTCCACCACACCAATACGGTACAGATGGGCCTGCAGAAAGTCATGTCCAGTCATCATTCTGAAGGCCGCCACCATTTCAGCACGTTGCAGTCAATACCTCGAAACCATGTACCAGGTATTCACCCTGTCAACCAAGAGACAAGAAAAATAATAAATAAATAAATAAATAAAAAATAAAAATAAAAAATAAATATAAAAATAAAAAACTAATTATAAAAAGTGAAATATATTTAATGAATGATTTTGCATGTAAATAGAATGATAATAATAATGAACAGTTGATCAAAATTTTTCATAACTGAACATTTCAGTGTTTCATTTTGGTGGTTTCAGTGTTTCAGTTTCATTTTAGTGGTTCGAACTTATATTTCGATTTTATAATTTTATATTACAATATAAATTGTTTTAAGTATTTTAAAATACGAAAATATGTTGATGTATAAAGCTGTAATATGTACTTGGTAAATGTCATGTAGTGCTCTTTGAGCGGAGCATGATGAGAAATAAATGATTGAAAAAAAAAACACCCCTTCACATACACCCACACACACTTCTTCACATACACCCACACACACCCCTTCACATACACCCACACACAAGATAGAAAAAAGATGGCGAACGAAGTAGATGTGTGTTTTCAAAACGCGATTAAATCTTTAAAAAATGTTACGAAAGTAAGTGGCAATTTGCGAAACGACTTAAAGCAAGATATTGTTGGAGCTATGAGTGAACTGAATAAGGAGTTTGCTGCAATGAAAAAGGAGATTGAAGAGCTGAAAGTTGAAAAACTAAGTTCTACACCAATCGGTTCTGAACAAGTAGCAAGTAAAACGGAGGTGATGACGTATGCAATGGCTGCTGCTAAACCACTATCAGGTAAAATAATAGAAGATACTAATACTAAACCTAGTTTTAAAATGATTATCAAGCCTAAATCTAAACAAACAACATCGGAAAAAATGAAAGCTCTAATTAAAGGTAAAGTTAATCCGAGTTCTTTAAAGGTTGGTGTTAAAAATTTTAAGTCAGTTACAAATGGTAATATTATGATTGAAACTACAAATAAAGATGATGTTATAAAAATCTGTGCAGAAATTAATAACAAGTCAGGGGATGTGGCAACTGCGGAGATCTCTAAAAAACTAAAACCTAGATTAATGGTTTTAGATGTCCTAAATGAAATAAATAAAGAAAACGCCCTATCAATTTTGGTCCCTATACTGGAACAAAATTCTGATGTTTTTGGTGAAAATGCCTATGTGTCTGTTGTACATTTACTTGAATTAAATAAAAGTCGTAGAAGACATATGATTATAGAAGTGAATCCTACCTTGAGAAAGAAGATACTGGAATTCGGAATAAAATTAATGTGGAGTTTATGTAGAGTCCGTGATCATACATCCGTATTACGGTGTTTTATGTGCTGTAGATACGGCCATCACTCACGTGATTGCAAAAACACATTAACTTGCTCAAATTGTGCAACTGAAAACCATTCACATAGAGAGTGCCAAGTTAAACAAGAGAATTTTTCGTGCATTAACTGTATGAACCACAATAAGTACACTAAGGGAACTGCACTCAAATATAATACTAATCATAGTTCTATAAGTAAACATTGCCCTAGCTATGTTGACAAAATAAAAGCCCTCAGTAGAAATATCGAATATATTGTTGATTAAAATTTTACATACAAATAAGGTTATGATGAAATGTTTACAAATTAATTTGCAAAGGTCATATAAAGCTACTAACAATTTGATTGAATTTATTAATAGATGTAAAATAGATTTGATATTTATTCAAGAACCAGTCTGCAAAAATAATAAAATAATTGGCTTTCCGAATAATTTAAGAATTTATCAGTACGGCGAGGGTAGGAATAGGGCGGCAATTTCAATAAATAATAAAAATATAGATGCTATTTTAATTTCAAATCTATCAAATGAGGACACAGTTTTACTCGAAATATCGCATAATAAATTATGTTTTAGAGCAGTCAGTATGTATTTAGATTACTCAAGAGATTTAAAAGAAGATTTTAAAATTTTAGACTCCATATTAGTGGCGGCTACTGGTATTCGCGATTGCGCGACTGAACCCCCCAGCTATTTGAAAAAAAAAATAAAAAATTAAAAGTAACAAATTATCATATGTTTATTACTTTCTCTTATTTTTATTTCGTATTTCAATTTCAAAAAATATTTTTATTTATATTACTTTCAAACATTGGTCACAGCAAAAATTGAATGAATATAGCTTATAAAAATTGAATCCTGATATAGTTTCAATCAAATCCATGTAAAATGAATGAATGAATGATGTGAAAAAAATAATTGTCAAATCCGAGGAGAATCGAACATAAACGAATAGGAACGTATATCAGTATAGGAGCTCACTCTAATGTATTGTTTAATGTATTGTGCATTTTTGTACGATTGTAGGTATACTGCGTGCACATATCAGGAGATGTATAAAGTGTAGGAACCAGGGGGTTCACAATTCGGTATCGCGCTGGAGAATTTAATATATATATGTATATATAAAAACATTTCTTTGTGTTAGTGTAGAAACGTGTGTTTCCTATTAACTTTTTAAAATAAGAGTGGGGGATTCTTGCGCGATGAACGTTGAATACTAGCTAGCTGTAGTTGAACGAACTTACCCGATCTTATCCGAAGTTAGTTGCACATTTGATATTGCTCTGTAACGGCCGTTCGTTTTTTTTTTGTGCGATGTGGCCTCTGCCTAAGTGTGAATTTTTATATTTTTATCAAGCTTTTGGATTCGAATTGGTTTATTTTTTTAAGTAATTATATTTTATATATTTTTCTATATTTATATTATTATATTTCTAAATATTATTTTTACATTAGATAAAGTTTTAAACATTTTTTCATTCCTTCTGTTTTCAATTTATCATGTCATTTATCATATCTGTAGCAATTAATAGTGTTGAATATTTAATTAAAAATTCGGATAATTTAATTTACGAAGATAGAATTAGGATTACAAATGCCGGTCCCCCGCGTCCCAACTTAATCATTAATACTAATTACAAAAACAGATAATTTAAAAAAAAATGTTGAACCCCCACATATCCAAGTCAGGAGCCGCCACTGCTCCATATTAGAAAGTAAAGGCAGTACAAACAAAATACTAATTTGTATGGACTCTAATTCAAGATCTCAAGTCTGGTATGATGTTATTACTAATGCAAGAGGCAAAGAATTAGATTATTATGTTTCATCCAAAAATTTAGTCATTATAAACGAAGATACAGACATACCGACATTTCATACCGCTAGAGCTAGTAGTAAAATTGATTTAACTATTTCCACTTACTCCATGATATCGTACATAACTGACTGGAGTGTTAGTTCAGAAGTAAGTCTATCAGACCATAACTACGTAATATTCAATATTGAACAGTTTTCTAAACACTGCATTTTTAGCAATAGTAATATGAACAATAGCACCTTTAAATATAATACTAAAAACGCTAATTGAAATACTTTCATTTATAACTTGTTTACAAACTTCTCGAAATTAGTACAGGACTGCCCACAATCAGATCTATCTTTACCTCTTAATCTGGATTTATTATTGAAGGAAAACTTGATAAGAAGCACTAATTTAGATAAATTTATAACAAATTTTCAAAATATACTGATACAAACTTGTAATGGTTCATTTTCACAGTACCGGAAAAACTTGGCTATTGACAAAAGATCTGTCCCGTGGTGGAATGGTGAACTAACGAAACTGAGAAAAGAAACTAATGCAAAGAGAAGAAGATATCAAAGAACATATAGAGATCAGCGACTGAGAGAAGAGAGGAAAGCTGAGTACTATAGGAGTAAGAAAGTATATTCTGAATTATTAGTAAAGTCAAAAATTGAGTCATGGAGAGAATACTGCAATTTAACGAGTAAGTCACAGCCCTGGAATTACATCTACAAAATGGCGGCGGGCAAGGTGAAGAAGGCTGACATATTGACGACTCTAAAGTAAGAAGATGGTACATTTACTGCAGGACTAGAAGAGACAATGGAACTGATGGTGAACAAGTTTGTAGCGCAGGATGAAGTTATTGATGATAATCATGTTCATACACAGCAGAGGTTATTAATTGATGAACCTTTGAACACTTCTAATGATATACCGTTTTCAACCGATGAAATACAAAGTGTCATTGAAGAAATAGATGCAAGCAAAGCCCCTGGAGAGATGGTTTAAACAGCGAGATATTCTGCAGATTATTACAAGTATTTCCTTCCTTTTGTACTGCACTATATAATGAATGTCTAAATAGAGGTCTCTTCCCTGCTACTTGGAAAATTTCAAAAATTACTCCGATCGTGAAACCAGGAAAAGAATCATCACTTGAACTTTCAAAATTCAGACCTATAAGTCTTTTGCGGTAGGAGGAAAGATCTTAGAAAAACTACTGATAAACAGAGTAATGCATTTTGTCCATCATAAACAACTTATTAGCCCCAATCAGTATGGATTTGTTCCTCAGAGAAGCACCACTGATGCCATAGTAGCAGCTAAGAAATTTATAGAGAATAGTCTTAATATGAAAGAAGAGGTGTTACTGATTTCGCTTGATGTGCGAGGAGCCTTCGATGCGGCATGGTGGCCAGCCATTTTACACCAGATGAGGAAATTCAGATGTCCAGCAAATCTATACAAATTGTCCAAGAACTATTTTTCTGAAAGATTTGGAATTCTTAAAAATAATACCTACTCTTTAACAAGAAAGTATTCGAAGGGCTGTCCACAGGGATCATGTTGTGGTCCTGGGTTTTGGCTGCTACTTTATGACTCTTTATTAAAACTTCATACTTTTTCTAACATAAAATTAATAGCTTTTGCGGATGATTTGTTAATTTTAATAAGCGCTAAAGGAACATTAGAACTGGAAATGGAAGCTAACTCAATCTTGTATGAGGTGCAGAACTGGGCGTCCGATAACAAAATGTGCTTTAATTCATCAAAATCAAAAGTCTTATTAATAAGCAGAAAATTAATTAGACACCGCGTATCAGTTTTCTTAAACAATGAAAAACTTGAGCAAGTTCAAGAACTAAAGTATCTTGGAGTAATTTTCGATGAAAAGTTTACATGGAATGCTCACGTAGAGTACGTTAAGGCCAAATACGCGCAACTCATACATCAACTTTCGAGAACGGCAAAGGTGTACTGGGGTATAGGGTGTGATGCTCTGCACATTATCTATACGGGGGCAATACTTCCTTTATTACTATATGCTGTTCCGGCTTGGATCGAGACTCTTGCAGTTGGCTACAACAGGAAGAAACTTTCTTCAGTCCAAAGGCTAATCGTATTACGAATTATTAAGGGCTATAGAACAATCTCATACGAAGCTGCTTGCGTTATAGCCAACGTAGCTCCGATTTATCACAAGGCAAAGGAGAAGCTGGCTTTCAATGCGGAGGAGTCACAGATGGAAAACATAGAAATGGAGTACCCTGTGCCCGTAGAAAAATGGCTACATCCGGCCTTGTTCCTAGGATAGAGATGTCGTTCCACAACACATGCCATACCTATAGTATCTACACTGATGTTAGTAAGATTGAAGGATGCGTTGGATGCGTGTTTGCGGTATATAGCAGGCAAGGAAACATTGTCCATGAAGGTAAATTCAGGCTAGCTGAGCAATGCTCCAACAATCAAGCTGAGTTGCTGGCAATACAGAAAGCCTTGTGGTGGTTGGAGCGGAGACACGAACCTCCTGAGAGACGTTCCTCAGTGCTCTATTCCGACAGTCAAGTCTCTTTGCTAAGCATCCAGAATGTGAAAAAGAAGCAACCAATCCTGGAAGACATCAGACAGTCTCTACTCCATTTATTAAAAAGTGGTTGGGAAATCAATTTTCTCTGGGTTAGAGCACATCGAGGAGAAAAGGGTAATGAGTACGCTGATATACTGGCAAAGGAAGCTGCACTTAGCTCGCTACCAGTGTCCTATTCTAAGGCTCCCATAACATATTTGAAAGATAAATGCAAAAAAGCTGTATATGCTAAATGGGAGGAAGAGTGGAGAAGAACCGACAATGGAAGTGCAACAAAAGAGTTTTTCCCCCACATAACTATTAGACAGCAAGCTGAATTGGCATTAGGATGTATGATGACACAAGTACTGAGTGGCCACGGAAAACACCGAGCTTATCTTTATAGGTTCGGCCTGGCCGAAAGCGCTCTGTGTCCATGTGGGGATTCTGAGGCACAAACTTGGGACCACATTATATACCGCTGCCAACAACATGAGAGAGAACGAAGTCAGTTAATCCAACAGGTCACAACTACTGGATCAGCCTGGCCCCTTCCTAAGAAAGATCTAATATCCAGACAATATCAAGACCATTTTATTCAATTTATTAATAAAATAACAACAGTTAATGAAACACAAACAGTGTAACTATGTAAAAGTAATGGTTTTGTTTTCTTTCTTTAGTTTTTCTTAATTTTTTTTTTGCCATGTGTAAGAAATGTTTTTCTTTTTATTTATATGCATTGTAAATAGTTGTAAAAATGTTATGATATTATGATATCACTGTACATGTAATATTGTATAATGGAGCATGTAGAAATAAATAGATGAAAAAAAAAAACACCCACACACAAACCACTTATTAAAAACAATTTTTCGGACATAGAGAACCAAAAAATATCTATTCCCGGTAAAAATGTAATTTCTTGCACGTCCCGAGAGTAAGAGAAAGTGAAAACTCCATGTTTAAAGTAAGAGCTGTGGGTAAATGCCTGGCAGTTAGTGAGTGTTTCACAGCAGAGGAGGAGGAGGTGGGCGGAGGTGACACCGTTTATGAGAAGCCGGCCACGCGGCATGTCGGTCACGATTAGTATTGCCCTGGCACCTTGATCATTTAGATGGCTAATTGCGAACCATTGTCCCAAAGTAATAGACAATGCCTATTACTTACTACAGTTGTTCGACCCCAAAAACGGTAAGACCACCTCTGTTCACACTTTCATTTTCGATTTTTTTACAGGCACTAACTTCCTGCAACAGGGCACTATTAGAATTATAGATAACGCTTCAATCTACTTTTCCTCGCCTCTGACATCGTTCAAGCAAAATACCACACTTAGCTGTAAGTGAAAAATTTCTCTTGTGGATAAATCCACATTTCTGAGTACCTTTAACTTCCAATACGTGGTCGAATCACACACTGTATAGAAGTCGCTCAACATCTTCAATAATCACTTTTTCTCTGAAAGATAGTCCTACGTGTGTGTGTGTGTGTGTGTGTGTTTACTTTGCGATGTATAAAAAACCAAACTGCTGCCGCCATTGGTGCGAACAAAGTGACGTAACATTAACATTCAGTAAGGTTGCACTTCCGGTTTGCCCGAAACCTGTATTTCTAAACGCAATACCACATTTGAGCTTCCTGCTACTTTCCGTTTTCTCGTAATAAGAGCAAGTGTTGCGATCTTGCGGATTTTCCTAATTCAGTTTTCACCGGATTTCAAGTATCCCCCAAATGGGAACAAATCTGGTGTGAACACACACACCAACTTTCTCTTACTGCGGTTTACAAAATTGTAACGGACAAATTTCATAGTTACTACATCAAATTTAATGAAATTCGTTGGTTTTTTTATGGAGGAAACCGCAAAAATTAAATAAAACTGTTTGGTAGAAATGTACTTCCGGTTAAATGACCCGCTTAAATGACGTTACCCAGAGAAATGTTTTAAATAAAAGTTGTAACTCTTTATATGTGTACTTTACATACTAGTTTAAAGACAAATCGTTGAAGCCGTTTTCAGAGAAAACTGCAGAAAACTGAAAAATATTTTTCAGTAAAACACACATTTCCGGTCATCTGATTTTCTTCAAACCCGGAATTTCAACAACATATTTAATTCTAATTAATATTATTTAGATGACAGAATTGTCTAATGAACTGAAGTAGCACTTTAGAGGATAATCTAACCTCACCCCTCCCCCAAAAGTGCCCTTAAATGAATTTTCCCGGAAAATTATTTCAAATAAAAATTGTAGCTCTCTGTATGTGTAGTTGATATACCAAGATTAAAGCAAATCGTTGGAGCCGTTTTAGAGAAAATTAGAAAAAAGTGAAAAAAAGAAAAAACATTCAGTAAAGTGGTACTTCCGGTTGAGGAGACAGATAACTTACAGTCGGATCTCATTGTGATATACCTAAACGGAACATGAAGTTTAAACTTACCACGATTTTTCTGTTTTTGAGCTATGCTGGCTCACGCATACAGACAGACAGGCCCACAGACCAATAGCTAAAAACCACTTTTATTAACTTTCTCTAACTCCTAGTAAGAGGAATTATTGTAATCGTATCACATTTTCGATATCGAGTTTTCACCGGAAATATCCGTTTTCAGGTCCTCTGAGTCCAAAAAAGTGGTTTTTAGCAAATGGTCTGTATGTGTTTGTGTGTGTATGTGAACAGCATTGCTCAAAAATGAAAAACCGTAAAAAGTTTAAAATTGATATTCCGTTTAGGTTTAGGTTTGGGATCTGACTGTACGTTATCTGTCAAAATTCCTCAACCAGAAGTACCACTTTACTAGATTTTTTTTTTACTTTATTGCAACTTTTCAAATATTGCTCCGACGATTTTCTTCAACCTTGGTATATTAAGTACTTATACAAAGAGCTACAACTTTTATTTGAAACATTTCTCTGGGAAATTCATTTAAGGGCAGTTATGGGGAGGGGTGGGGTTAGGTTTTCATCTAAAGTGTATTTCAATTTACTGTTAAATTGAAAAAATCGGATAACCGGAAGTGCGATTACTTTACCACTTTACTAAATGATTTATTCACTTTTTCGCGATTTTCTCAAAAATGGCTCCGACGATTTTCTTGAAACGTCCTGTATAAACTAAACATACAGAGATCTACAACTTTTATTTAAAACATTTCTCTGGGAAAATACATTTAGGGCACTTTTAGGGGAGGGGCGGGGTTAAGTTTTTCTCGTAAAGTGCTACCATAGTTGTTTTTACAATTCTATCATCCAAATGAAATTAATTAGAAATAAATAGTAGGCCAAAATTCCGGGTGTGAAGAAAATCAGTAAAACGGAAGTGCGCTTTTACTGAACACTTTTTTTCAGTTTTCGACGAATTTCATTAAATTTGGTATACAAATTATAAATTTGTCAATTATAATTTTGAGAACTGGACGAAAGATATTTTGAGAATAATAAGAGAAAGTTGTGTGAGTGTTTCACCAGATTTTTTTAGACTCAGAAGACTTAAAAACGTGTATCGAAAATTTGACACTATTACAATACTTCTAATTTTGTGGTCTATGAATTTATTCCTGTAGTTTTTTAATCAAGAGGCTGTGCCGGCAGCAAAACAGACCTATTGAGTTATTATTAAAGCAGATTTATCTACACTAGCGATCACAGTTGTGTAATCTGTTGCGGTAGAAATTAAATTTAACAAATTAACCTGTTTTGAATATTGGATATTGGGTATGTAATAGATGAATTAGTGGCACGCCATGCAGCAGTAGATTTGCGGATATAATTCGTACTATTACACATTCCAAAAGGATCCAGTGTAACCCGTTTTGTATGGAGGTTACATTATTGTTATAATTGCAACATATTTCTCACTGGCCTCTTCTAAATTATTTTGTCCTGAATTTAATAAAATTACTTAAAAAAAAAAAAAAAATTAGTAACCATATGTATTTCAGAGGAATACATTAACAATAAGGTAACTATTTACAATTAGTGTTTACTAAATAAAGTTCTGTGCATTGCACTAACTAACTTCTTTCATTTATATGAACAGTGTGCATTCATACAGAGTTAGGTTACCTTCTAGGGAAGACTGGTGAAGATTGGGTCCGTCTGGTGTGATACCTGATAATTACCTCCTGGGTTACACGGATCCAGAATGGATGGTAGGTCTGGAGGTGCGGTCTATTTTGAGACCGGAGATCATTTGGCAATATCTCTTGGTGAATGGGCCACAGTCTTCCAGACTGAGTTTATGCAATTCTTTGTTGTATTCTTAGAACACTAGCTTAAAAGGTGTTTATATCTATCTGCTCGGACAGCCAAGCTGCGCTGAAGGCGCTGAATCATGTGTCTTCACTTCTAAAAGACTGGAAGAGTTTTCTTCTCTGAAAGATGTCCTTCTAGTCTGGGTACCAGGTCACATGGGAATTTTCGGGAATGAGGAGGTGGATAGGTTTGCCAAATTAGGCGCCTCTCTTCCTTTCATTGGTCCAGAGCCTGCTGTTGGTGTGCCTTCTGGCACATGTCTGTGCCAGCTTCGAGCATTCATCCTTATGGATGAGCTCAGTTGGTTTTCGGTAGTCCAAAATGCTCATCTGGGGTCCAGACAGGGCTATTAGTGAGACCTTGCTGTGTCTTTCACGGAGCTCTCTCAGGCATCTGGTTGGATCCCTTACTGGACATTGGTGGTTTAAGCAGACATCTCTCGTAATGGAGCTCATGCCGGATCCATTTTGTAGAGTCTGTGATGCAGAGGAGGAAACACCCATCCATCTTATGACATTGTCTGGGTTGTGAGGAGATTAGGTTCAGAACCTTTGGTCGGAGCAGGATGTCTGTGGAAGAGGTTAGGTTATTCCCCTTGAGGTTATTGTCCGATTTTTCGGACTGCGGTGAATCTTAGATGGATTAGAGCCGGATCTGGATATTTGTTCTAGACCCGATTTGTTGTTGTTTTTCTTGGGGTAGCTTAATGGGCCCAGTGGGGCTTTGGGTAGCGTAGGGTTTGGTCTCTCCCCATAGACAAATAATAATAAATAATGAACAGTGCGGGATCTCTAAGGGATAGCAAAGTTGTTGCCCAGTTTTTGAGCTTCGTGGCGATCGTATTTCCGTGTTCGGACGGAAACCCACCAACCGGAAGTGCAGCTCTACTCAGTGTTTTTCCCCCAATTTTTCGTGATTTAGTTTTTCAAAAATGGGTCCAACAATTTACTTTAAATTTCGTGTACTATTTTCTGAAAAATAATTAATTTGAGATTTTGTAGGGAATATTGTGGCGTTAATTTCAACTTTTATATATAGTTGGGTAAGTGTTTTTAGAGCGCTCTAGTGGGCCATAATATAACACTTCTCTACCTGCCAAAATCAGTAGGGTGTGACTTATCCCCCACCACCTTATGTTAGGATAAATGCGTAAAATTTGAGTTAAAAGAAAAATTTGCCATTTGATACATGATTGTATTGAAAGGAGTAAGAGCAAGTTGTGTGAGTGTTTCATACCAGATTTTTTTTTCTATTTAAAAGTTCTGGGCGAGTAGAGTGGTGGTGTGGTGTCAATACCGCTACTTACCCTCTAATTGCAGCCAGATCATCACAAAGCAGTGATCGCAATCTGGAAATAATTGTAACATTACTACAAAGACATAACACCTGCGGTGTACCGTTACAACCACCTAGCTAGGAGATAGATTACTGGAATGGCGAACATGTCTGGGAAGTCCCCATCTGAGGGCAGTACCCAGCCTTGTAGGTAGGGGCCATAAACTAGGACCTCTGCGTTTTCACTGATAGCCGGGGTAATTCCCCGGCTTTCTTACACAGATCTAATCGTAGCAAATATATAGATATAAATTAGGCCAAACCAATCTAGCTGAAGTGGAGCTTAATTCCACATGAACCAAGCCCAGTTAAGTGCCGCCCTCTAATTCTCTCTGTAAGACGGTTTGTAGTATAATGTAACTAATGCAATGCCTCAGATTGCAACCGTCGTACACATTTGCATCTAACAACTATGCATCTGAAATGCAATTATAGAACGATGCCTTAGTTGTAACCTAGTAATTCCCTATAATTCACTAATATAGCTAACGATTGAAATGTAACACTCAAAAAGCAACTCAAAAACCTATTCTGTATAGTCGCATTTCCGGTTTACCGATTTTCTTCAAATTTGGAATTCCATAAATGCTTGTAATTTGTGTTAATATTAAATAGGTGGTAAAACCTACTACGTTTCTCTCATTAATTTCAGCTCCTAATGTTTATTAATATTATATAAGTGGCAGAACCATACATTGCACTGAATGGTAATTTAAAAGAAACCTTGACACGCTATTGTTTCCCTTAACCACCCCCAAAATCAAGTATCCCGTGAAAGTATTTCAAATAAAAGTGATAGGTATTTATGTATATAAATAATATACAAAGTTGAAATTAAATCGTCGAAACCGCTTTCGGGACAATCACCAAAAACTAAAAAAAAAAAAAATCTGGTGTGAAACACTCACATAACTTTCTCTTACTCCAGTTCTCAAAACTGTAGTTGACAAATTTTATAGTTCGTGTACCAAATTTAATGATTCATCGAAAACTAAAAGACTGTTCAGTAAAAAGCACTTCCGGTTCACTAATTTTCTTGAAACTTGGAATTTTGGCCATCTATTTATTTCTAATTAAGTTTGGTTGGATGATAGAATTGTATAATCAACTATGATAATAGCACTTTAGAGAAAAACATTACCCCACCCCTCTCCTAAAAGTGCCCTTAAATGAATTTTCCCAGAGAAATATTTCAAAATAAAAGTGTAGATCTTTGTGTGTGTACTTTATATAAGAAGTTTCAAGAAATCGTCGGAGCCATTTTTGCGTAAATCGCAAAAAAGTAAAAAATTATTTAGTAAAGTGGTAAAGTAAACGCACTTCCGGTCATACTTCTTTCAAACTGGAATTTCAACAACATATTTAATTCTAATTAATATTATTTAGATGATAAACGTGTCTAATAAACTGAAACAGCACATTAAATGAAACCTACGCCTTACCCTCCACCATAGCCCCTTTAATGAATTTTTCCGGAGAAATGTTTCAAATAAAAGATGTAACGCTTATATTGTAGTTGATATGCCAAGTTTGAAGTAAATCGTTGGAGCCATTTTTAAGAAAATCGCAAAAAAGTGAAAAAAAAACTTGTAAAGTGGTACTTCAGGTTGAAGAATTTTGACAGTTACATACTGTCAGATCCCATGTAATACCTAAACGGAATATCAGTTTGAACTTTCTATAGTTTTCCGTTTTTGAGCTACGCTGTTCACATCATACATACATATAATACATTATATACATATATAAATATATACATATATACATATACAAATACATACATATGAGAATTGTCAGTGGGGCTGCTCGACAATGTCAAGTTGCTAACACACAGCTTACCAATCAATCGAACTGACATAAACAAAGAAAGAGGAAACAATACATTATTACACAGATTAAATCATGAAACAGATAATTTTGTTTTGTTATTGTTTTCCACTTTTCGACAACAGACGTGTGTGCGCAAAGTCTAACTGTAGATGTGGTGGTTAATGATGGCTAGAGAGTCTATAATAATCTCCTCCGTTAGCCTCGGCAATATATTCGCGTCTATACCGACCTCGTCCCAGAATTCCACCGTTTTCTTTGGAATAGTCCCCCGAGCACCGAACCACAGACCACGCACTTTATAGTCCCGTTCCCCAAAACATATCTCTATACTTCTCGGAGAGATATGTAATACATTTGCTATAAATGGCACGATTTTGTGTGTCGACCTTATCCCCCTGCTGTGGATCGTTATTTTCATAACGCACCGTCGGATCAATGATGTACGCTAGTCTGCTGTCCCTTTTAAAGGCCACTATATCTGCATATCGCGCAGAGCCCTCATCATCAACAGCGTACACTTCCTCAAAGCAGGTATAATCAAGAGCCCTAAGAGACTCTGCGATCGCGTGCTTGACCCTGTGATGCCGCCTAGTCACGAGGAGCATATTGTGTGGACAACTTCCGAGCACATGTGCCGGTGTTTCGTTCTCTCTACCGTATTTGCGGCAGAGGGGTCCAATATCTCCTGCTGAACTCGTGGCAACTCGAGTGGAGCATAATTTATGTTTAATACATATACATATACATACATACACACACACACACACACACACACACACAGACCATTTTCTAAAATCCACATTTTTGGACTCAGGGGATCTCAAAACGGATGTTTCCGGTGAAAAGTATATCGAAAATTTGACATGATTACAACACTTCCTCTTACCGGGAGCAGGAAGAACGTAAAAAAAATCCGTAAATTTGTACTTGCGGTTGATGGATTTTCCCCAGAATGTTGGTGTCTGATGCGGTATTTCTAAACGCAATACAATGTGTGAGCTTCTGCAACTCCCAGTAAGAGAATGTATTGGGATCGTGCCGATTTTCCAAATTCAAGTTCCACCGTATTTTATGTTTCCCCAAAATAGGTACAAATCTGGCGTGAAACACTCATACAGCTTTCTCTTAGTATGTAAAATTGTAACTGACAAACTTTATAGTTAGTATACAAAAATTGAATGAAATTCGTCCAGTGTTTTTATGGAGAACATCGCGTAAAACTGAAAAAAAAAACTGTCCAGTAAACACGCACCTCCATTTTGTTAACTTTCTTGCTACTCGGAATTTTGGCAATTCTTTTATTACTAGTTAATTATAATTCGATGGCAGAATTGTGTGATCATCTAAGATAGCACTTTAAAGGAAAACATAACCCCACCCCCTCTCCCAAAAGCCCAGTTAAATGACGTTACCCGGAGAAATGTTTCAAATAAAAGTTGTAGCTCTGTATATGAGTAGTGTCACATACATAGTTTAAAGAAAATCGTTGGAGCCGTTTTAAAGAAAATAGTAGAAAACTGAAAAATACTTTTCAGTAAAATAAGCACTTTCGGTCATACGATTTTCTTCAAACTCAGAATTTCAAAAACATATTTAATTCTAAATAATATTATTTAGATGATAGAAGAGAGAAACACTTTATTGTAAAAAAACAAATTTACAAAAGTGGAGCTGCTTAATTACGTTAAGTTGCTAAAACATAGCATACTAATCAATTGGGAGACTAATAAAGACATTGATGTTATTAATGTTATGTACAATGTATTTGTCCACGTTGAGATATACATGAGTAGTAATTAGAATTAAAACAAATCAATCCACTCATTGTGCATACTAACTGTAAATATGGTTACAGACTATAGCTAGCGTGTCCAACAAAATTCCCTCAACCAGAGGAGTCAGTTTGGTCGGTTCAATACCGATTTCGTCAAAAAATTGGGAAGTCTTTTTTGGGATTGCTCCTCTCGAGCCGAACCATAACCCTCGAACTTCAAAGTCCCTCTCTCCAAATCTCTCTCTATATTTCTCCCGGAAATATTGGATACACTTCTCGTATACCTTCTTCTTTTCCGCTGCTACATTGACTGGTAGATCATTGTCATTGCTTTCATAGCGAACTGTCGGATCTATAATAAAGGCTCGCTTACTATTCTCCTCGAAAGCAATTATGTCAGCGTATCGTGACGAGCATTGTCGTCTATTCCATATACCTCCTCAAAACAGGTGTACCGTTTCTCCTTCAACAGATCCGTGATGGCATGCTTCACCCTATGATGACGCCTTGTCACCAGAAGCATGTTATGAGGACAGTTTCCCAGCACATGGGCTGGTGTTTCGTTCTCTCTACCGCATCTGCGGCAGAGGGGTCCAACTTCTTCTGCTGACTGGCCGATAACTTCAGGAACACCACGGAGCGGAGCGTAGTTAATGTTGAGCTTTAACGCATTAACCCATTCAGATCCCGACAAGGTCTGCTTATCGCAGATGAAACGATTATATCTGGGATTATCCTTAAAGTGGCAGACCCCAATTCCCTGCCATTTGCTTTTTGCCCAATCTTCAAAGGATTTTTCTCGTAGCTGCTGACGCAGCTTCTTAATATTGGGCATCTCCTGATGCATCTCCGTTTCGATGCACAAACGCCTTGCACATTCTCCCGCCTCAGCATCATAATTGAAGATCCGCCGAAATTGGGTATCCTCTAGCTAACCTCTGTGAAACAGACCAATGCTGGAGCGGGGCCTCCCATTCACACTTCAAAAGGCCAAGGCCTCGATAACTACGTGGTGCATACAACATAGATGTGGATGCATTAGCCGGCAGCCCAAGCATCGCCTTTACACTTCGTCTTATAATGACATCGATTCCTTCTAGAAGAGATGTGCTGAGCTTGGTTAACGGAGCGGTCTGCAATGGGTAAGTCCGCATGGGGAACCAGTATTGATTTAAAACATTAAGCTTTTGATCCGGTCTGAGTAGGTTGGAGGAAGTCAGTTTATTTAAATTATTATTCATTTTCTGAATCGCTTCCTCATTGACAACCAGTTTTCCCATAAACGCGCATCCAAGATATTTGATTGGTTCCTTCTCCCCAGCTGACATAATGTGGTCCCCATTTTCCAATGTGAGTTTATTTTTACTAAGTTCACCTTCTCTTATTATCATGGCGGAACTCTTACTCGGATTAATGTGGAGGCCAACTTCTCCAAACAGACGCTGTACTAAGCCGATTATTCGTTCAGCCGCGCTCTCACTGCAAGCAGTCACTGCCTGGTCGTCAGCAAATCCCGTCAAAATAATTCCCTCATCATCCTCATTCATCTTATACCCAAGTTTGTTGGCGAACGCGGGGTCGCAAATTTCCTTGTATATAAAGTCAATCGCCAAGTTAAACAATGTTGGAGAAAGCGGTCCCCCCTGAGGAACACCTTGTCGTATACAAATAGAGCCGTTCTCTTGCCTGCTACGCAGATGTGAACCGTGTTAGCAGAGAGAAGGGTCTCCATCAAGTTCCTAAGGTTTGCTGAAACTCCCTTTGCTTCCAACGTTCGCATGATATGGTGATGACCTATAGTGTCAAAGGCTCCCGTAACATCAAGAAATGCTACTACTCCGTTCTTCTTTTTCACCCTGGCATCCTGGAGAATGGCATCCATCATTCTCGCATTAACGTGGCAACCCGGCATGCCCTTGACGAATCCTCGTTGACTCATGTGGAACCTTACCTGCCTCTGTAGTTCTGCATCAAGCACTTTCTCTATGATGCGTCGAAGGATCGGGTAAATTGTGATTGGCCTCCAGGATGATAGCTTTGTTGTTGGCCCATGATCCTTGTAGACAAAAACTAGTCTTCCCCTTCGAAGCACTTCAGGAGTATATGCGATTTTCAGCATAATCTCGACTATTGTTTTAACAATGTCGGCGATGGCTAAAGCTTTTATCGTTCGCATGTACACTCCATCTGGGCCAGATGACGTGTCCATAGATGTAGATTTAATAGCCTTATGAACTGATTGGATATTAATCGACGGCACATCGGGATTAGCACCGGCTGCCTCGTATGTCCCCCTTTCACAGGTGTTTACCCCTTCAAAAGCCTTTTTAAAGTAATCTACTTCTTCCACGCTCAAAGGGCATTGTTTTGGAGTACTGGCATTCATTATGTTATTAACTACTCTTTTCCGCCTGTTATAGTAGTGGAACTGAGCCAATTCATATTAATACGATTCCTGTCTTTTTTTCCTTGCAGCTTTACTAGCTCTTTGAGGATTTGACGACTGAACCTTTCCCTTTCCCAGCATTGTAGAGCCTCTCTTTTGCCGCTCTCTGAAAAATCTAACGGCAGGTGTTTTAGACCTGGTAGGCATTCGTTAGCTGCCCGTAGGAAATGAAGAAACTTAGAAACGCTGCAGTCAAACTCTCCGTGACTAAGCTGCCGATGATTTCGGAGGAAGTCTTTGAAGTGTATGTCCCACTTCTTAATTTCCTCCTGTAACCCCTGGTCGCAACTAGCTTTACCTTGATTATACTCTCGGTCCTTAAACCGAGTTTTCATCGTCATAGTATTTGCTTCGGACGGATGCTTTTTTGCGAAATGCGTCCTCAGACCTCTCTGATTCTTAAACATTTGTTTGCACAGGTGGCATAATAAACTGAAACAGCACTTTTGAGTACAACCGTAACCCCACCTCTCCCCGAAAACTGCCCTTAAATGAATTTTCCCGAAGAAAGTTTCAAATATAAACTGTAGATCTTTATATCTGTATTTGATATACCAAGTTTGAAGAAAATCGTTGGCGTCATTTTTGAGAAAATCACAAAAAGTGAAAAAAAAAACTATTCAGTAAAGAGGTACTTCCGGTTAAGGAATTTGGACAGATAACTTCCTGTCGGATCCCATGGTGATACGAAATACCAACTTGGAACTTTCTGTGATTTTCTATTACTGAATTATGCTGAATTATTTCTTCTAAAAACCACTTTTTGGGACTCAGGCAACTTTTTCCCCTGCATTTCCCGTGAAAACAAGATATCGAAAAATTGACACGTTATAATAGTTACTATTACAAGGAATTAGACAGTCGTTTTTAGCCAATGGTTGGATGTGTTGTGTGTGTTAACAAACTATCTCAAAAACGAAAAGTCGCTGGATGGTCGAAGTTGGTATTTCGTTTCGAGACTACCACCGCTTTAGACATCAACATTTCGTCCAAAATCAACCGGAAGTTCCTATTTACTGAATTTTTTGTTTTGTTTTCAGTGTTTCGCAATTTTCTTGAAAACGGCTCCATAGATTTTCTTTAAACTTGGTATACTATGTACACACATAAATGCCTATCACTTTTATTTGAAACAAAAAACAAAAAAAAACAGATTTTTGTGTTTGTGAGAAATGTGTGTTAGAATGGAACCTGTGCAGAACCTGAATGTAATCGTGTTCATGCACTGCTCAGAACCACCACCTAGATTCAAGTTCGGGCCAACTGTACTTCTAGTAAAATTACCAAGTTTGTAGGAAATTCACAACGTAATATATTAACTGCCGTAAGAGACAATCTCGTGTTTCTGTGTACGTGTTTGTGACCATCATGTCGGAGAAGAAAATTTGAAATAATTTATGCTGTAATTAATTTGGCAGATTCCTGTCAAGGGTGACATTGTGCGATAAAAATATTTTGATGGCTCCATCTGCTTGGAGATTAAAGCAAAGTAATAAACCCGTCGGATTACATAAGTTTATTTAATTCATTAAGTGTTGAAGTAATTAAAGCATTTATTACTTAGGCTGAAGAAGTTTAAAACCAAGTGTGTTTATAATAAGCGAAATAGGAACAGTGACCCAGTTAGTCGACTGTTATGTTGGCAGGGCCGGGGGCGTGCGGGAGCCTGGGGCCAAGTCCAGTTGTCCTTGCGACTGGCCGGACCACTTGTAACCTGCCACACTCTGCACAGTCCATATGGGCTCTCACACACACACATATCTAGCCAACTGGTTTACCTCTCCTCGGTACGACTGTTTCCTCGCCAACAGAGTCATCTGAGTGCCATCCACTATGCCCCACATTGGCATCCATCCTGTGGGGAGACTGCAGTCTTTCTCGCACTGCAGTTAATAATCATATAAAATTCAAAAAATTGTCTTCAAACTTAAAATTTGTTCACATTTGTCCTTACATAAATATCAAGGTGATGCTGGCAGATGTCTCTACCCAAGGCAGGTATTACTTGAATGTCATTATCATTACATTGCGTTGGGGAGGGGGGGTAGAAGTTGTTCGCGTCCGAGATTGTTCTCACGTGCCCCCTGGATATCCAACTAAACGAACAACAACAGTCGCCAACGTAGGCTAAAATTTTATACCGGGCCGCGTGACGCAGTCATGGCGTAGGTAAAAAAAAAACAACATCGCACTCCAGAAGAGAGCGCCAATAACTTTGAACCATCAGTTTCCTCACAACACCCTGAAATCATTTTTTTTTTTTTAATGAGAGGGTGGGGATCAGCTGAATAGTAGCTGCTGGGCTCGCACGCGGAAGTTCTGGGTTCTAGTGCAGCAATGCTGCCCTTAGATTTTTACATTTTCTTACTCACAATAAGAGGAAGTTATTGCGATTGCTGCAGGTTTTCGAAATTGAATTTTCACCGGAAATACATGTCAAGGGAAAAAAATGTTATTAGCGAATGGTCTGTATGTGTGTGTGTGTGTGTGAGCAGAAGTGAAAAGACGTAAGAAGCTCAAACTTGGTATTCCATTTAGGTACTACCACCGCATCACACACCAAGATTTCGGACAAAATTTCTTTAACCGCAAGTGCAGCTTTACTGAATGTTTTTTTCCCAGTTTTCCGCAATTTTCTCGAAAGTGGCTCCAACGATTTTCTTTAATCTTCATTTCTACACACACAAATCCCTCTCACGTTTATTCGTAAAATTTTGCCAGGAAAGTTGGTTTTTGGGGAGATCTGGGGGAACAGTAGCGTCATGCTTCCCTCTAAAGTACCATTTCAGTATAATATATGGTTTTACCACATACATAATATTAATATACATTAGAAGCATTGATAGAATTCCAAATTTGAAGCAAAAACGGTTAACCGGAAGTACGATTTTACTGAATAGGTCATTATTAAACTTGGAATGCTTGCTACATAGATAGAAACTTTTATTTCAAACATTTTTCTGAAAAAATTGATTTTATTGGGGTACTGGAAGTCTGTCAATTAGTTTAAATTGAAATTTTTATAAGCTTTGTTGGTTTTGACATAGAGCGCTCCACAATCACTGTAACGTTGGAATTCTAAAGAAAATCTCTTGATTAAATTATATTAATTAGATTAAGAGAACATCGTGTGATTTTTTTTGTTTAAACAGAAATGAATTGATACAAAGCTACGAGTTTGTATCACACTGACACAGATTCAGATGTTTTGTTTGTATTTTGGGTTGAAACTAATTAGGGTGCTTGGCCCGACTTCTGGCCAATTCCATCCGTGTTTAATCTACTACTACCAACTAGATTGGGATGTAGTTATAACTGAATTTTAAATTAAGACTTGTCTAGGCTTGTTTACAAATTAAAAGAAATCCTATTAGGCTTTCATTGTCATTAAATCTGAACTATTTTTTAAGTTAGACTGTAATATTAAAGTGGTAAGAATCCGGTATAAACACTAGGCTGGATTTGTTGAAAGTCTAGTTTGGTGGAATAGCTAGAAGATGTGGGCAGAGTGCCTCTACAATGAGCCGATCTGGATTATATAGAATTTATGGTGCAATTCGTAGAGGGTAATCCGGCATTTTGTTATCTCTTTGATTGGACCGCCCGGGCCATAGAGCCACACCTCGCCTGTCTAACATTCACATCACTATATCTTACTGCTATTAATCCATTAACGGAGAAATTCCCTTTTAAATTATAAAGATTAGAAACATTTTGCTGTTCTTGCCATAAAAAATGTGGAAGACGGGGTTATGCTCGTACATGGTACCGGAAACAGGTCCCCTGAGTCAGAAAAAGTGTTTTTTAGAAAATGATGTCTATGTGTGTTGTGTGTATGTGAACAGCATAGCTCAAAAACGAAAAATCGCTGCAAAATTCAAACTTGACATTCCGGGACGGCGTGGCAGTGTCTACATCTGCTATCAGTAATTCTAGGATCCCCAACACATGACGCTTATAATATCTTGTTGCTATGATCTCATCCTGAATTGCGATTAATGGTGCCTTCCGTTTCCAGTAAAAGGCGCCGGACCCAGGTCATAGATGCCTTTTTGTCTATTGCGTCACTTCGGGGGGGGGGACAGGGTACTTGGTTCTCCATAACGCTTGTGGCTCTGATTTTCCATATCTGCCTATTCTGTCCTGGTTTGGTCTAGAGGTGTGAATCCCGTGTTGGCAAACACTACTGTTTGGATTTCTCTGGCGAGGAAATAATACCTTATCCTTTGTATTTGTGCACCATGCATAGCAAATATATCAATTATGCCGCGTCCTCGGGATTATAACTCTCTCGACCGCAGATCTGGGGTGGTGCTTAAAAACTTGGCGAGCGTCTTTATATTATTACTTCCTCTTACTAGGAGTAAGAGGAAGTATTGTAATCGTGTCAAATTTTCGATATCGAGTTTTCACCGGAAATATCCGTTTTGAGGTCCCCTGAGTCCAAAAAGGTGATGGTCTGTGTGTGTGTATGTGTGTCTGTGTGTATGTGTGTGAACAGCATAGCTCAAAAACGAAAAACCGTAGAAAGTTGAAACTTGATATTCCATCTAGGTATCATCATGGCATCTGACAGTGATGTCAGTGGGTCACCTGTCAAAATTCCTTAACCGGAAGTACAACTTTACTGGATGGTTTTTTTACTTTTTTGCAATTTTCTCAAAAATGGCTCCAACGGTTTTCTTCAAACTTGGTATATCAACTACACATACAATGAGCTACAACTTTTTTTTGAAACATTTCTCTGGGAAAATTCATTTAAGGGCACTTCTGGGGAAGGGGTGGGGTTAGGTTTTCATCTTAACTGCTATTTCAGTTTATTAGACAATTCTGTCATCTAAATAGTGTTAATTAGAATTGAATATGTTGTTGAAATTCCGAGTTTGATAAAAATCGGATAACCGGAAGTGCGTTTACTTTACCACTTTTAATAAATTATATTTTCACTTTTTCACGATTTTCTCAACAATGGCTGCGACGATTTTCTTTAAACATGATATATTAATACTCATACAAAGAGCTACACTTTTATTTAAAACATTTCTCTAGTAAAATTCACTTAATAGCACTTTTAGGGGAGGGGTGGGTTATGTTTTTCTCTTAAGTGCGAT
The DNA here is from genome assembly GCA_011037195.1 of Triatoma infestans. NCBI lineage: Eukaryota > Metazoa > Arthropoda > Insecta > Hemiptera > Reduviidae > Triatoma > Triatoma infestans. Next base: position 36,511 of record JAAEAF010007390.1, read on the forward strand.
CATACTTGATTATACAATTCTATCATCCAAACAAAATTAATTAGAAATAAATGGATGGCCAAAATTCAGAGTTTCAAGAAAATTCGTTAACCGGAAGTGGGCTTTTACTGAACGGTTTTTTCAGTTTTCGTCGTATTTGTAATATTGGTACACAAACTATAAAATTTGTCAATTATAATTTTGATAACGGGAGTAAGAGAAAGTTGTGTGTGTGTTTCACGCCAGATTTTTTTTGTTATTATTATACCTTTCTTTTTTCCTTTTTTAAGGTGTGGCGCGGCCCTGAGGCAAGGGAGGCATGTATCACCATCAGTGAACACACTGTATTGTATTCTTGCATTAGTATTATACAAATAGGCCGACTTGGCCATTATCATCAGGGATCCAGCGTCCTTCCTGCAGCAAAATCTCCCTGATGGTCCTACAGGAATGGAGGATTACAGCTTGCTGCTTGCAGCGTCTTTCTAATGATCTCAAATTTGAGTAGTCCACCTTGGATAGCGCTTGATATTACACTAACTGCAGAGATGACTTTAAGGGGCCGGAAGAAGTATCATTGTTATAAATTATTTAATATTTAATATTAAATAGAACAGCATAAAGCGCAGAGCAGTGAGCGTGGGAACGCTGAAGTTGTAAAAAACCAGCGAGAGATAATGCAGCGAGCAAACAGTTAACCAGTTACAATTGAGAGCGAGTGTAGCATGGTTATAGTGGCGATGTGGTCAAGTGTGTTAGTGACAATCTCAGTAGGTGAGCGAGACAGCGATATGTTCACGCAAGTACTCACATAGAATATTGTCTTTCCGGTTCCGGTGTAATATATATATATTTCCTTTTTTTATATTGTATTCTTCTTTTTATGATTAGTTAATTAGTTTAGTAAATTAGATTAGTTATTATAGCATGCTCACTAGTACTAAGGTTTTTTTTTTTTTATGATTCAATGCTTTAAGCTAATTTGATGCATCATAGTAGTCATTTCCTCGGCATTAAGATAGTTGGGATTTGTTCGATAGTAGGTCTAGTTTGTATATGTATATAGCGAAATTTAATACATGTAATTTTGTTTTTTGTTTACTTAATATAGAGAAAGCTACTATGGGGATAAAATCATTGTAAGGGAGGGGACCGCAAAGTTGGAAAACCTGGTTTCATTAAATTACACGATATCCTTGTGCGGAAGTTTTTTCTTTTTTTTTTGAAACAGCCCTACCATTGAACCAGTAGAAGGCGCCGGTGAGTAGCGTACACACCGTATACCGTATTCCCTTTTATCTCCTTACGACCCCCCTACATTTTGGCGCCCGAACTCAAGACCCTAAATTGTACTAGACATGGCAGACGCGAGGGTAGCGGAACTTGAGGCCCAACTCAAGGCTCTTCAAACGGCTAACGAGACTTTTGCGCGAACCCGGGAACCCCAACCACGTAGGGACTTAACTATACAGAACTTAATACGGACCTGGAGCGGGGAAGTGGGCTCTCTACGGTCGAGGGGTTTTTCATACAACTGGAACGAGTAGCGGCTACAGGGAGGTGGGGCGAAGAAGACAAGATCGTGGTGTGTGAGGCCAAATTAACCGGGACAGCAGCAGCATTTCTGTCGGCCCACCCGGAACTAGTGGCCCCAGGGGCAACCTTTCAGGCACTGAAGGTGGCCTTCACCGAGCGATTCTGTGATACCCAAATCCCGGATTTCTAATTCGGGAACTGGCGGGGGCCCGGCCTTTGCCGACCGCCTCACTACCTTAGGGACAAAAACGATGATCAAGGCCGAGGGTCAAGAGCACCGGGAGTGCCGCACATCCCCTACCCGAACCAATACAGGGTGGAGCGGACCTAGGAGGCGTGCCCCTGGCCCCTGTTATGCCAGTGGGCAGCGAGGCCATTTGGCCTGTGGTGCGGAAGAGATACGGACGGAAGGATAGCCAGAACCGAGACCGGATCCCCAAAAGGGGCCGATTTGGCAAGGGCCCCGGCGTCAGATTGATAAATTCACGGGGCAGCTTTACAGTTACAAATATAGTATCGTCGGGAGGGGGAGGCTTAGAGATCATAGTGGGGATGAACAAGGATCCGCGATGATTACTCGTGGACACGGGCTCCGGGATCACCATACTAAGACACCCGGTAGGTGGTGTGCCAATAGAAGCCACCGGAATCGCGCCTAAAGGAGTGACTGGGAATATGCTAAATATTCAGGTCCAACAGAGGGTGACTTGCACCTGGAAAGGGAAGGACATAGACCACGTTGTATTCATAGCCGAATTAGAAATGGAGTTGGACGGCTTATTGGGGTTGGACTTGCTGCGAAGACTACGGGTGGTCGTTGACCTCGCACGTGGGTGTTGTGGGTAACGCCTAAGAAACGTAGGAAGGGGCGACGAAAACGGAGGCAGAGACGGCACATCCCCCAACCCGAACACGAACCACCAGAACAAGTCCGGACGGTGGCGCTCTCAGAATCAATTACGGACGCAAAAGTACCTAGCCCAGTGGAATTAACCAATCCTACGTTGGAAGGCCCTAATGGGAACGAGGGGGCTAGGAACGCCGAATGCGTACCAACTAGGATGACCGGAGGATCGAAGGGGGAATTTGAAGAGGAAGTACGGGAGAAACTAAGCCCTCTAGTGGGGAAGCAAAGGCAATCCCTTCTGCGCTCACTACTGGAATATAGGGACGTGATGGATGCCCAGACTGAAGGGGGGGTTGCCCTGTACCAGTCTAGTTCAGCATCGAATCGTAACGGGTGAGGCTACCCCGATCGCGAGAGCGGCGTATCGGGTGCCGTACCATTCGGAGATGAAAACACAGATCAAGGAGCTCTTAGAGAAGGGAGTAATAGTGCCATCCACCTCGCCCTAGGCCGCACCAGTGGTTTTAGTTAAGAAAAAGGAACAGCCGGGGGAGGAGTAAGTCAAATACCGATTTTGCACGGACTTCCGGGCCTTGAACGCGGTTACAAAAACCGACACCTACCCACTGCCCAACATTAATGAAATCCTCGACTGCTTAGGGAAAAGCAAGTGGTTTACAACGATAGATCTCGCAAGTGGGTACCACCAGATCGAAATCCGCCCCGAAGACCGGAAGAAGACGGGATTCAATACTCCAGAGGGCCACTATGAGTATGTCAGAATGGCTTTCGGGCTATCCGGAGCCTCTGCGACCTTTCAGAGGTTTATGGATTCAGTGCTAGGGGATCTAAAAGGAACAGAATGTTACGTATACCTCGATGACGTAGTGATCTTCGCGGCGACGGAGGAGGAACACCACCAACGGTTGAAGCACGTGCTACAACGGTTGAGAGAGGCGGGCCTCAAAGCTAATTTAGCTAAGTGCCATTTTATTGAGAGAGGAACTGGTGCATTTAGGGCATTTAGTAACACGGTCCGGGGTAAGGCCGGACCCCCAGAAAGTAGCCGCGATAGTGAATTATCCTAGACCGTCGACTGTGAAAGGGATCCGCGCCTTCCTGGACCTAACCGGGTACTACAATTTTTTCGTCAGGGGTTACGCCGAGACCGCTAAACCACTCACAGAATTGGTCAAGCAGAACCAGCCTTCAAGTGGACGCCAAGGCGGGTAGAAGCCTTCGAACAGCTACGGACAGCACTTATCACCCACCCGGCGCGTGGGTATATACTCCGATTTTGCCAAGCCCTTCATCCTGGCTACCGACGCCTCAGGAGTCACCCTGGGGGGCGGTACTGTCTCAGAAACTGGACGGGGAAGAACACCTGGTGGCTAATGCCTCCCGCCAACTCAGCCAGGCGGAGAAAAATTACAGCTCTACGTTATTGGCCATGGTATGGGGGATTGGCCAATTCCGCTGGTACCTATACGGTAGAAGATTCACTGTAATCACGGATCATGCCCCCCTCCGCTGGACCTTAACAGTGAAGGACCCGTCGTCAAGGTTGGCTCGGTGGCAGATGAAGTTAGCCGAGTATGATTATGAAGTAGTCTACAAGGCAGGGAGGAAACACTCCAACGCAGATGCCCTTAGTAGAGCGGTGGGGATGGTCGGCGCCGTGAGGGACAATCGGAGAGAACGGAGTGCCTGGCCCGCGCCCAGCGTGGGGAGAGGTGGTGTCAATTTTATCAGGGAAAAGCGGCCAGCGCAGGTGGTGGAGGATATCGATGGGATATGGTACCTAAGTGAAGGAGCGGGGGAACGGAAGTTAATTATCCCCAGCGGGTGGAAGGATAAGGTGCTTCGACAATGTCACGACCAACCGTGGGCGGGGCACCCAGGTTGGCGACGAACTCTTCAACTGGTGAAACCCAAACACTTCTGGCCAAGCCTAGTGAAAGAAGTCAAGGAGTACGTGGCAGGATGTATATCTTCGCTCGCCGTAAAAGCCCTGGGGGACTAAAAGCCCCTCTCGAAAATCGTATGTAGCTTCAGAGCCATTCGAGATGATATCGACGGATATCGTCGGACCCCTACCAACTACAGTCCGCGGGAACAGATATCTCTTTACCTGCATCGACCACTTTAGT